>MCJB01046678.1:21659-70121 GCA_002018475.1 Nicotiana obtusifolia
GTTGTTCCCCCCCCCCCCCTCGCGGCGTACATGAATTATACAAATAGCGATATTCATTATTTATTTTTCCTAACCGATTATACATTGATTACACACAATTATTCATATATTATACATAAATTATTTATATATTATACATCTATCGGCTATTTTAGATTTAAGCGGTTAAGTGAACGACTATTTAGGTTTCTTCAGCATTTCAGCCGTGGTTGTTGGATAATGGGCTGCTAGACAGGAAGGGATGGGCCAACAACTGAACAAAGTACTACAACCTGGTGCATATACATGATTATATAGAAGCTGCAAGCAATAAGGAGTTATCCCAGAAAAAGAAACAGCATTGAAGTGAGAAGAACCAGCTATTGTTCATTCTTTTGCATGAAAATGCCAGAAAGTCTTACTGATTGCTTGGTAGTTGTATGATATAATTATAGCTATTTAATTTGACTCCTTATTTATATTTTGAGTCCATCATGATTCATGACTTCCTGAATTCTATAAACCTCTTTTATCTGATATATATACTAATAGCTTATCGGATTTACTGTTTATTTTTTTAGCCCATATTATATATTATGGATTACATATATATATTATATATTCGTTCGTTATTTTTATCTTAAGCAATTTTTAAGTGATTATTTAGGTTAATTCTTTTTTTTTTAAACTCAAAATGATGCCACCTCAAAAATCTTTATCTACATATGAATATATATTATTTCATTTCAAATCCTTTTGATACTTTTCAACGAAAATTCTCAAATTGTGGGATACTATCAGGGGCGGAGGTAGAGTTTGGCCGCTGGATTCATTTGAACTCAATACTTTCAACGCGGAGTATGAATTTATGTGTAAAAATTATTAAAATTACAACAAATGATAGGTTTGAACCCATAACTTTAAAGATACAATGAGTTTAATGCTAAAAACTTTAAAAGTTAAACTCATAAAACCTAAATCCTGGATCCGTCTCTGATTACTATAAGCTCCTTGAAAGGAATCAGTTTTGTGAATGATCCTAACTTTTGTCCTACAAAAGAAGAAAGATAGCTGAGAAATTACCCCCCGCACACACAAAAAAATAGTTTTATAATCGTATCTGAGAAAAATATTTGAATGATCGAATGCCTTTCTTTTGCACTTCTTCAACTTTTCTTTTTAAAATTCATCTATCACTTCAAGAAACAATGTTGATACAATAGACAACAGAAAATAAATTTTGATGAAATTATAAGTACTCTTCTATTTTTTCCTTAAGTGAAAGTGGGATTAAAATTTAAAAAGAGTACTTATCATTTTGTAAATTCTCTTTGTCATTTTAGGTACCATCTTGATCTAAAATGAAGCAGCAACTTATTGTATTTTTAGAATTAAGTACCAAAGAACTTCTATAAATTAAATTCCAAAGTCTTATAATGCAAATGTACTGAGAGAGAGACGAGTAAAAGCTTGTCTTAACACTTTCGAAAACAAAATATTCATTTTGTTTTTGGTTTCTTGCCAAAATGTCCATTATCAAGCAAGTTTGGCATAGAACTACTGCATATTTATTTTGAAGTAATTAAATTGCGATAATTGCAAGAAACATATGTCATCATAGAGAAATGTATATAATTATCAAATCAAATTTTCTGCACTATACTGATGAAATATATTACATAGAGTACCACTATTCTTTGCAAAGTTTACATACCTTTAGATAACTGATCATTATATATAGAGCAAAACTGACAGTAAATTACACTAATAAGTGAAACAGACTATGAATGTACAAGAAAATATAAATCTACAATTAAGCTAGCTAGCTAGTTTTTGTATGCTTTTGTACAAAATTGCGGTTGGTGATTGATTCTTTTACTTCTTTTTTTTTTTTTTTTTTTGTTGTGAATCACCAATAGCCATATTCCAAATCAACAAACATACTAATTAATTAAAGAATGAAACTTACATTTCTATACCTTGAATTCAGAAAAACCTTTCAAACAAACAACTCTACAAGTATAAGCTAGCCTTTGTCATAATTAAAAAATGCTAGGTAATTCCTTTTTATCTGTCAAGTCTTGATAAGCAAATTATTCGGTACTTTTGCTGGTAGAAAATAGCATATATCCGATGGAAAAATTAAGATGCGTGCAAATTAGTCCGAACACTATCGTCTATCTTTTCTTGTTATGCAAAGGATTTGATCCAGTAGGAGTTCTCCTCTTGGAAGACCCAAAATCTTGAGCAGCCGGAGCATTAGCCAAAGGTAGAAAAACTTGTACTTTTCTTGCCGACGGTGTACGGAAAACTTGTGCTGGCTGCCGGATTGCGTGGAGTCTTGAAGAGGTGACAAGGAGAAGAAAGAAGATAAAATGAAATATATTCACCATTGTTGAGTTGAGAATATAATGTTTAATGTTGTGTAAAAAGTGACAGAAAAACAAGGTGGTTATAATACTTTGTGGATTTGATATTGTTGAGGGATGTTTATTTGTGTAAAAGTGTTAGAAAAGATACAAAGTGGACGCATTCGGTGGATTTTATAAATGGTGATAGTTGGTCTCTCTGTTTTAAAAGCAGAATTGGGACTCGCTCGGACTCGCCTTGAGGAGAAGCACTCGTAAAATGCCTTCGGGTTTATGTGTGGAGTTTAATTTTGTGAGATTTACGCTTCAGTCGTCGGGGCTTACGCTCCGGACACGCCCAACACCCCGCGTACTTGGCTCGCCTAATAGAACTATTTATGCAATTGTGTGTAACTAAACTTATAAATCCTTAAATTTTCTTAATAAATCTTTTACTATTCAAAATTATTTTTTTCTTAATCATAAATAGTTGAGAGTATTTTATGTCATAATTAAAATAAAAATTATTGCACGCTATCAAGACTGCTATGATAGTAAATTTTAAATAAATCTTCCATTTAAAAAGTATTTATTTATCAAAACTTTTGTTATGTCTTTATTACATAATAGTCCATAATTTTTTTAATAATTATTTTTCTAAATATTTTTTTTTATGTTTACGAGATACAATATTTATTAATTTAATAGCTCCGTATTAGCTAATATTTATTTACAAATAATTAGTTATCATGGTATAGTATGGTAAATTATGTGTCACTTTATTAACTTGTTGAAACTTAACAATAAATGATGCTAGAGAATCATATTTAAATTATGAATTATATTTTTATTAAAATTTAGACATTAAGTTTTTCGTGAGAACAGAAACTGTATACTTAAACAGTGTTTGAAATTCAATAAGAATTATATCATTTTTTTTACTATACATATATTCAGACTATATGTCATTCCTTAACATACAATTAATTAAATTAACATTCTTTTAACTCATCATTTTCCTTTGACTTAGAGGAAGTTGGTGTGGGGGTTGGTTTAGGTAGTACCACAAGCAAATTCAAGATTTAACCTTAATAGATCAGCATTAAAAACTTTTCTTTGCACGTATTGTAATTTTAAAATTATAGCATTAAAAATTTAATATTTTGAAGTGAAGCCTTAGAGCAATAGTAAAGTTGTATTAGGGTAGGTCACATGATTCATAGGTCACGTGTTCGATCCATAGAAGTCACCACTAAATTTGTATTAAGATAGGCTGTCTACATCATGCCCTTAGGGTATGGCTCTTCTCTGAATCTTGCGTGAACGCGAAATGCTTTGTTCATCAAAATATCTTTTTAAAAATATAATATTTATTAAATTCAATAATTTTTACACAAATATGCATAATTCGTGACAGAAATATTGAATTGGATTGAACTCGTAGCCGATTAAAAAATGTGAATGTGAATTGTCCAAAACAACAGTTGAGAAAATGGTGGTGGGGAATTGAATTCAATAGTGTCGGTGACATTTGAAAGTGGAAAAAACAAGACTTTTTCTGGAAACTTGGAGGGGAAGTGAAGTTTTATATGAAAAATAACATGATTATTCTCTTGACTTTCAATTTTTTAAATATTATTATTCTCAAGTAGTACGGCCAATATTAGCAGGATACACGGTAGTGCGTCGCACCTTTTGACATGAAAAAGTCAAAGTCAAATACCGACGCCTAAACATTAAGAAAAGAAGAAGAAAAAAGAAACTTGAAAATTCGTCCGTACTATTTATTTAATGTAGAGAGATTTAATCAAGAAAATACTTTACGGACATAGCAAAAGAGAATGAATTAGATGATCCATGGTAAAAAAATTAAATTTAGAATTTATTTTAATTTTTATGGTTCAAATTTATACGGAGCTAAAAGTGTAGGCAATATTCTCTATCTATTATAAATTTTGATAGACCGACTTACTCGATAAATGTGCTTATGAAAATGCGAAGAGGAAGAAGAAGAAGGAATAGCTAAAAAAATAATATAATACATGAATTATCATAAGACTTGACTGACATTAGCTTACAACAAAGATAGAGTGATTTAGGCGAATGAGCTATTATATGTTCATAATTAACGACGGAGTCAAGATTTTTATTAAGAGGTATTAAGATATAAAAATTTAAAAATATCAAAAAGTCAAAAGAATTTAATATATAATAAATATATATAAATAAAAATTATCTAATACAATTTAATTTTTCTGCGAAGGATCCCTTGGTTGAATTCCAAATATTTGCAACTGAAACTTTTTATATTAATTTAATATTTTATAGCCACTTTTAAGCCTCTGTAATTGAAATATAGCCACTATCCTGAATCCTGAAGTTTCATTTGTGGATTTTAAACTCCGGGACGGTGGTTATTTTTCAAAGATAGTGCAAAAAAAAAAAAAAAAAAGTTCAGCAGGCGCTATTTAAAAAAAAAAAAAACAAAAAAAAGAAATTGTAGGAACTAACAATAGAGAACAAATTGACCTTTCCTGGATAAGTGCTCAGATAGCCATTCTCAGAAATGCTATTTAGAGATTGGTCAGTACTTATTTTGTCCTGAAATTTTAAACTAAAAATCTTAACTTCAGGATAATTCAAAATATTTTTATCTCGAAACTTTTAATTGAAAAATTAAAATTAAGAACGCACTAGCTAATTTTTAAATAACATCTATCACTTTAGAATGGCTACTTGGAGTCATTTCTATTTCTTCCTTGAGAATATAGATTTTGAGGCCCAACAGCCCAAACATATTAATCAGGCCCACCAATCATGTTCTAAGAGGAAGATTTGCCCAAATAGGATTATTTAATCCACCATTTATAGTTTGATCCCGTTAAAAATAATTTTAAAAAAATAGTTCTGCTGTTAGAATTTTAAAGCACACTGCTAATATTTTTATAAATTAAAATTGATCTTTCTTGTCCATCATAGTAAATTAAAATTGTATTAAAATGATGTAGAGTCCTTTTTTATGTAAATAACTGTGGTAAGACAAAAATAGAGTACAACTTGGCGTGAAAAAGAAAAACAAGTATCCATCTTACTTATATTTTCGTACATATTGAAATAGCTTTAAGAATTATATCCCTTCATCGAACATAAGTGCCATTAGCTAAATTAATTTGGTAAAAATAGGTGTTGCTTTGAAAAACCATGAACGCGTTAATTTTTTTTTAATCAATCACTGATCCAGTAAATGATCTACAAAATATGAAGATATATAGAGAGAAATTTGAGAAGATATAAACATAACTTAGTTAAATAACTCTTGTATGAATATTATTAAATAGTTTTCTTAGTGTGTATGTCAAAATCTTAAACGCCAGTTATCTTTTAACAAAAAGTTTGTGTTATCTGAGTATTTGTGCAGACAGGGGCGGAGCTAGATTGTGGGGAATAGGTTCAACCGAACCCAGTAACTTTGGTTTGAATTCTATTTTATCATAGAAAATTTATAGAATATGTATGAATTATTAATTTAGAATCGAGTAACTTAAAACGATTAGGATACCGAACCCATAAGTTTAAAATCCAAGCTCTGCCTCTGTGTGCAAAACTATCCTAGATAACTGATTATTGCAAGTGAAAATTTATTTTGTCGATATATAAAAGTTCAAAAAAATATTTACTCATGCGAATTAGCACAAATATTATCATGAAACAAACTCCTTTTAAATTTGATTTTTCGGTAATAGTTGGAACCAACAAAACTTTGATATTTTTCTTTTTCAGTGATTTTAGGCGATTTAAGATTAACTTTAGAATTCTTTTGAAAATGGACTCTAACATAGGAGTTGTTTCATAACAAAAGTATTATTTTACACAAGTAGGATTTTTCTATGTCACCATATAGATTTTGATCCAGTTAAGAAAAAATTTGAAAAAATAGTCCCGTGTCAGAATTTTAAAGCTTGCTCGTCAGAATTTTGATGCACAAAAGATCTTAACGATCATCAGAATTTTCAGTCATAATGCAAAAATTCTTATAATCGATCATATTCTGTGACAAATCCTGATAATTTCATGCAAATATTAGTATAGTGTATTGGGCTCATGCGAAGCAAGGGCTTTCCTTACTAATCATTTGTACAAGTGACAATCATCCAAGACTCCTAAATTCGTTACCTGCCTCTTTTTAAAAATAAAATTAAAAATTAAAGACAACATCATTATTTTTGTTTATTTCCCTTTTTGTTAAATAGATTTAACCTCCACAACAATATTACTTGAAAGCTTGAAGAGGTAGATTAAAAATTTAAATTATATGAGTTCAGAAAGGTTATGAGTTTATTTTTAATGATTTAAAGTTATTTGATTATATTTACTATTTGTTACGATTTTATTGAACTTTTACGTAAAAATTTTCTCGGTGTTGAAAGTATTGGATTCGAATGAATTCGGTCGGCAAATTCACCCTGCTTGGAGGTCATTTACACTTGTTGCTTTTGGAAAATTATATGCATATATATATATATATATATATATATATATATAAAAACACGTTCAAACATATAAACGATCTATAACTGAATAGTGATTTCAGTGTACTTCAAAAGTAGGCACTACTTAACAGTAGGTTGCTTATTTATGGACGTTTTAGCGACCTATATTTGCACTAGATTATTGATCGGTTTGTTTCATAATTCATTTAACTTTATACGCGTGATATCCTGTCTGCCGCCTGTAAAGTTATGACTTAGTAAAATAAAAATATTTAAGAGAAACTTTTATTTAATTACGTATATATGAGCACAAAAATTCTTAAGATATGACATAGGAAATTACTCTTGATTGTTGTAAAATCTTCACTCCTTTGCTTGCCAAGTGTCAAATTAAGTGAAATTTGTCTGCCATTTTAAAACGAACTATTTTTTATTGATATGAAAATTGCGACTTATTGAAAGTACAAGAGGGATGAATTGTAGCCGATTTAAAAATTTTAGTTGACTATGTAGGAAATTAGTCGATTAGACTTTACATAGTGGTTGATCGCAGCAGAAATAAACTGAGCAGACAGAAAGGTAAAAGAGGCACAACAATTTCTATACTGGTTTAGTACAGGTGTGGTACCTAGGTCCAGTTCCTTTGGGTCGCGGGAGTTCTCTTAGATCTTCAGTAAGAGTTTACAACAATAATGGTTTTAGTACATTCACCACCAACGATATACAACAACAATGTTTCTTTCTAATGTTGACACAACTCACGTTTTTTTTTTCTAGCTCTTCCTATCTTTTTGCGACACTTGTAGACTCAGGAATACAATGTTTGTACTAAGAACTAAAAAGGTGTAGAAACAGATGATGTAGTTGTGTGCCTTTCGAAGTCCTTCTACTTCTTCCTTTATAGCTTGAAGAGTCTTCTGTTTTCTTGTCTTCTGGGATTATATGGCAGTAATTATTGTAGACCTTTCCTCGTGAGGCATAAACATCTAAGAGTGAGACCCAAGGGTAGCCTCATAAATCTAGCTTGAAAGGTCAACTAGATTCATCCTTAATCTTGACAAGTTGGTTCCTCCATTTCTCCTTGATTAGAGCTTCCGCAGATTGTTCATGATTTGGTCTCTAGCCGTGATTAGCTCTCTTTCCATTCTTGCACGCTTGGGGATCTTTGGCAAGACTGATTGAATGACTTTCCTTCTTGGTTCTTTGATTGATTCATTCTTTTTCCATTTAATGCAAAGTTCAAATGCATAGCCGTTGAGTATGATCTTCTTTCTTTTGATCAATGCCGTTGCTCTCCAAATCTTCACACTATGATATGTTATTAGTTAAGGCTTCTTTAGATTATTGAACATTATTAAAATCCTAAACTTAACAATCTCCCCCTTTTTGATGATGACAATAATCTAAAGAGAGTTCGACTAATTTACAGGGTACTTCCCTTTTACGAGTGTACTTCTACTCCCCCTGTCTTGGAGCTCGTACTTGTCTTTCTTGTTTGTTGCTCCCCCTGTCTTTGTATTCTTTTACTTCTCCAACTTTGACATCAATCAAAAACAGTAAGAAGAACAATAGCTAATAATAGTACTAGTTAAGCAGGCAAAAAATATATATATACATCTAGTAGTTATACTAGGCATAGTTGACTGACATGCCCATCGAGACACAACCAAAAGAAACAGTTTTCACATCCACCACATAAAATAAAATAAAATAAATTGTCTAAACATCCTAGATACTTAATATTCCTTCCAAGGAAATACTTCAGTATGTTGATCACTTTGGTGCAGAAACTGTCATAAGAGGCTTCAATATCTTTGGTGACTTTGTTCAGCTTCATAGTTACATCCTACATAGCCCTGATTCCTTGCCTCTTTGTGGTTTGGAGAGTGATCCTTAGCCTAGCCACATCTGCTCCAGTTTTCTTGGTTACTACCTTGATCTTTTTCACTTATTAATGCATAGAGGTTAGCAATTCCTTGATACCTGCAATGTTTTGTTGCATTAACATTAACTGATCTGAGGAAGAGGATTTACTGGCTTCAGATTTAATCCCTCTAATGCCCTGTTGAGGGATGAATTCAGGTGCCTTGTCTTTCTTAAGCCACGTTCCCTCAATCAAGGTATATTCTATCATGGCAAAGCCAGTCTTGTCATATGTGATGGAGATGGTTTTAAGAGCATAGAGAGACAGATCCACTTTCATAACTTTTAAGATGTGAGAGATTAGTAAACCATATAGCAAACTGTTCGCAGAGGATGAAACATCCCTAAAGCTTTCAAGCATGTACTGACGTACCCAGGCAAACCAAGTAATGGCCTTCCCATTTACCAAACAGTACAAAACAAACACATCTTTGAGAGACAGGGTGCTAAGTGAACCAGTACGGGGTAGCAAAGTGGTAGTAATAATATGGGCTAGTACACGGTGTTCAAATTTCAAACTTTTTGGACCAATATCATGAGGTTTTCAGACAACACACTTTTGGCTTCCTCAAACGACACTTCAAAATTATCAGGCCACGAATGTTTCACAAATAGACTATACCCAACAATCTTTGTTGCAAAGATTTTCTCAAACTGATAAGCGTCAGGAATAATACGAGTTCCTAAAACCATGGATTACAGATCATCTTTATCATTCACAAACAGATTTGCATAAAATATACACACAAGCTCTTCATAGACAGTATCACCAACAGTAGCAAATAGAGAGACAAGTTTAGAGTTTCAAACACAGAGATAACATCATAGTGAGAGTTTTGCATAGATTTCAAACTTACTATGCGACCATAAGCAATCGACTTTCCTTTGAAAGAAACAAACTTAGTCTTCTCTTTGGGCCATAGAAATTCATCTTGTCTTCAGGGTCAAACTTTATACTTTCAGTTTTCCTCTTTTTTGAGAAGATTGTTTGGGGATGGACTCCATTGGACGCTTTCCAGCCTTGGGAGATAAGAATATCTTCTTGAGAATTACTGGAATCATCCTCGGTCAATAGACAGTCTATGCTTTCTAAGGATTCTACATCAATAGGATCATCAGTTTGATGGTTTTTCTTGAAGCGATGGCTTCTTCTGGGCATGGAGAAGGAAGGAGAGGGTTTGGTTTTGGCCATATGTAAAAGAGAAAACATAGAGAGAGAGACTAAGTTTCTTTGAGAGAATGGGAGATATGATTGAGGGGGAAGGGGTTAAAAGGAGATTAAATGGACGCCTCGATCCTCGGAGTGACGTGTGAAGAGAAAATGAAAAGTTGTTTTCTGCAAGCCAGCTGTTAGTTCAACAATTAAGCATGTACAGACTAATCAAGTACTAAAAGATTTTTTGGGTGAAAATTACGAAGAATATTTATGGAAAAAATTATAAACTTAGACAATTATAGAAAACACTTAGCACAGTTAGATGAGAATTATACAAATACCAATTTTGTTACGAAGGAAATAATATCTTTCTTCAAGCAATGATTTTTTAAAAATATCCGCTAACTGATTTTCAGTATTGACAAATTCTAACACAATGTCGCCTTTAGCAACATGATCACGTATGAAATGATGCTTAATCTCAATATGCTTAGCCTTTAGAATGATGCACATAATTTTTTGATAGACAAATAGCACTAGTGTTATCATACATAATAGGAATGCAATTAAGGCGTAAATCATAATCTAACAGTGATGCATAATCCATAGAACTTGTGTGCAGCAGTTGCCTATAGCCAAATATTTCGTTTTTGTAGTAGATAGGGCTACACAACTTTGTTTCTTGCTGTGCCAGGATATAAGAGATTTTTCAAGTAATTGACACGTCCCACTCATGCTTTTCCTGTCAATTTTATCTCTTGCAAAGTCCGCATTGAGAAACCTTTGGGATCAAATATATTTAAACTTTCGTACCATAATCTATAGTTGGGTGTCCCTATCAAAGATCTAATAATACGTTTACAACAGTCAAGTGGACTTTTTAGGAACTGACTGATATCTTGCACATTTGCAAATACTGAACATAATATCTGGTCGACTAGCTGTAAGATAGAGTAGAGAACCAATCATACCTCGACACATTTTTTCATCGACACCCTTACCATTTTTATCTTCATACAAGGTAGTTGACAGACTCATATGCGTCCCTATGGCCTTTGCATTAGACATGCCAAATTTTTTGATGAGCTCTTTTGTATAGTTTGCTTGACTAATCAAAACCCTTTCTGTACTTGCTTTATTTGAAGCCAAGGAAGAAGGTTAATTCTCCCACCATACTCATTTCAAATTCCCCTTTATGATGTTTGAAAAGTCCTTGCATAAAACAGGATTAGTGCTGCCAAAATAATATCATCTATGTAGATTTGTACTATTAAATTACCTTCAGACGACCGTTTGATAAAAGAGTAGTATCAATATTATCTCTGTCAAACCCATGTTCGAGAATGAACTCAACCTTTCATACCAAGCTCTAGGAGCTTGCTTTAGACCGTACAAAGCTTTGGATAGTTCTCTGGAGGTTGCTTAACAAATACTTCCTCAGAGATGAACCCATTTAAGAAAGCACTTTTCACATCCATCTGAAATAGTATGAAACATTTGTGAGCAGCATAGGCTAATATGATGCGAATAAATTCTAACCTGGCAACATGGGCGAAGTTCTCCTTGTAATCAGTTCCTTCTTGCTGTGAATAGCCTTCAGCAACCAATCTAGTTTTATTTCGTACTACTTGTCTAGACTCATTCAACTTATTTCTGTACGCCCATTTTGTCCCAACAATGGATGATTTGGAGGTTTAGGAATGCGTTACCATACCTTATTTTTCTCAAATTGATCAAGCTCTTCCTTCATTGCAGTTATCCAGCTTTCGTCCCCAAGGACCTCATCCACCTTTTTGGTTTGAACTGGGATATGAGAGCAATATTTGATGTCAACTTAGTGATCTTCTAGTTTTTATTCCTTCCTGAGGATCTCCAATGATGTACTTAGGTGGATATCCAAGCTCATTTTTCCATTCATTTGGAACAACTAATACTGGCTCATTTTCAACATGATTTGACTGTTCAATTATAGAAGGTTCCTGATTGTTTATAGGACTGTTAGTCGACTGATCTTGTTGATTAGTCACCTCATCACGAGTGTTTTCACCTGTATTGATAGACTTTGGAACTATGGATAGTTCCTTATCTTCAAGAAGTTTTTCATTCCTTAAGTGAGGGTTAGTGTCCACAAAAACAACATGTATGGATTCTTCAATAGAAAGAGTATGCTTATTAAAAATTCTACATGCTCTACTAGAGGCAGAGTATCCAAGAAAAATACCTTCATCTCTTTTGGGATCAAACTTACCAAGATTGTCTTTTTCATTATTGTGAATGAAGTATTTGCAACCAAAAGGATGAAAACAACTGATATTGGGTCTTTTACCTCTCCATAGTTCATATGGAGTCTTCTTGAGAATAGGTCGAATTAAGCATCTGTTGATGATGTGACATGCTGTGACATCCAGTGCTTACAGCTTCTGCCCAGAAATGGTGTGGAAGTGAATTTTCCACAATCATCGTTCTTGACATATCTTTCAAGTATCTATTTTTGCGTTCTTCACTCCATTTTGTTGCGGTGATCTTGGAGATAAAAAATTGTGGGAGATCCATTGATCATGCGGAAGTTCTCAAATGCTTTGCTTTCAAATTCTCCTCCATGATCACTTCTTATAGAAGATATATAGTAACATTTTTCCCATTGTACCTTCTTGCAGAAGACTTCAAAGTTCCTTAGTGCCTCATCTTTATGACTTAGAAAAATAACCCAGGTAAATCGAGAAAAATCATCTACTATAACTAAGGCATATTTTCTACCATATATGCTAGTAGTTATAGTTGGACCAAAAAAGTCCATATGCAAGATTTGAAGAGGCTTTGTAATAGAAACAATGTTTTTAACTTTAAAAGAGGACCTAGTTTTTTTCCTAGTTGACATGCATCACAGATTTTATCTTTTGAAAAATCTAGTTTTGGAAGAATAATGACAAGAACATTTTTGGAACAATGACCAAGTTTTCTATGCCATACCCAAGGATTATCAATCATAGAGGCTAGACAAATTTGATTACCAAGACTATCTATGTTACTGTATCGACCCGGCCGATCGTTTTGAGTATTACAGCCCCGTTCCTCCATTTACTGCTTATTCTGTGTCCAATTATGATTATGCAACTTGTGGGGGAGGTTATAGAATGAACTGGATCACTTAGTTCTAAGATTTAAAGCTTAAGTTGAAATAGTTGGTCGTATATTGACATATGTGTAAACAACACCGAAATTGAGTTTTGATGATTCCAATAGCTCCATATGGTGATTTGGACTTAGGAATGTGTCCAAAAAATTATTTGGAAGTCTCTAGTTTGAAAGTTTGACGGAGGAGTTGACTTGTTGATATCGGGGTCGGAGTCCGATTTCTGAAAAATTGAAATAGGTCTGTTATGTCGTTTATGAATTGTGTGAAATATTTGAGGTCAATTGGACTTGATTGATAGGTTTCGGCAACAAATGTAGAAGTTGAAAATTATTAGTTTTCATTAGGCTTGAATTGGGGTGCGATTGGTTTTAGCGTTGTTGAGGTGATTTGCGACCTCGACTAAGTTCGTATGATGTTTTGGGACTCATTGGTATAATTGGTTGAGGTCCCGGGAGCCTAGGGTGAGTTTCGGATGGTTAACGGATCAAAATCGAACTTAGAACAAAGTTGGAAACCTTCTACCATCTGATGCAATCACACCTGCGGAACTTGGCTCGCAGGCGCGCGCTCGTAGAAGCGTGCCTGGGAGGGCAGAAGTGGAAAAGGGAGAGTGGGTAGTGGCCGCAGGTGCGAGGGACTGCTTCTCGCAGGTGCGCTGGTGAAAGGCGGACTGCTTCTCGCAGAAGCGGAAGCAAAATCATAGAAGCGGGGAGCAGTGGAGCCTTGGCAAACCACAGAAGCGGTAGATTCTTTGCAAAAGCGGAATTGCAGATGCGGTTAAATGTTCCGCAGAAGCGAGAACACTGGACAGGCTACAAAAACAAAAGGGTCTGACATTTTTGTCATTTTGGAGTTCAAACACACAGTTTGGGGCGATTTTTTAGAGGGGTTTCATGGGAAAACTTGAGTTAAGTCATTTGTGATCATTGCTAGTCAATAACATTGAATTATCATTGAGTATTTCGACTAGATTACGTGTTTTTGAGGTATAATTCGAGAAATTGGCCCTAGAGATTTGAAAATAAGATTTGAGATGTGGAGGTCGAGTTGATGCCGAAATTTGGTAAATTTGGTAACACGGGCGATTTTTGGGTGATATTTCAGATTTTGTTGGAAAATTCGTATTTTCATATGGAATTAATTCCTATAATTTGTATTGACTTAATCGAATTATTTGTGACAAGATTCGAGGCGTTTGGGGACCGATTCGCGAGGCAAAGACATAGCAGAATAAAGAATTACACGGTTTGAGGTAAGTAACAGTTCTAAATTTAGTTTTGAGGGATGAAACCCCGGATTTTGTGATATGTCATTAGTTTTAAGGTGAAGCAGATGCTAGGTGATGGGCGTGTGGGCGTGCACCGAAATTGTGACTTGGTCAAATTCCATGGAACTATGTAGTTGAATAATATGTTGTTATCTGTACATTCTCCATGTAGTAGAGAAATTGAATCACAAATCATGTCCAAATTATGTGTTGGCACTGTAGGGACCCACAGAGGTCGTGTACAAGTTGAATTATCTGCTAAATTGCTGTTTTGTACTCAATCACAGTTTACTTGTTTATTTTATATCAGTCTCTATTGTTCTTTGTTTATACATTATATCATTCTGTTGGGGTTGATTTTCATGATTACTGAGAGCCTGAGAGACTTGAGAGATTTATGACCGAGTGAGGTCAATGGCCTAATTGTGAGATATTATATTATAGCACGTGAGTTGTCCGTGTGGATCCAAATATTATACTATATCACGTGAGTTGTCCATGCGGATCCAAATATTGATACTATAGCACGTGAGTTGTCCGTGCAGCACGTGAGTTTTTCGTGCAGCACGTGAGTTGTCCGTGCGAATTATAGCGCTTGGGCTAAAGGAGCCCCTCCGAAGTCTGTACGCACCCCCAGTGAGCGCAGGTACCTACTGAGTGCGAGTGCCGAGTGCTGAGCGAGTGGAAGGACTGGGTGAGTGTTGCTCTGAGAGGATGCATTCATTTCATTATTGTTGCACTACAGTTGTCATATATCACTGTTTTGGAAATTTCTGAGAGATATTATCTTCTGTTTCAGTCAAACTTGATATGAAATTACTGTTTGGGCCTTAATTGTTGGACTTGCAAGCATGCCTATTTCCTTTTGTTGGAAATTACTGTAATTGGACTTAAGTGTGAAGCTTGTCACTACTTTCAGTTCTTTATTTTGGTATTGTTACTTGCAAATCCAGGTGCTTCAGAATACGACGACTGTTAGATCTCAGAGTATTAACAGTTAGAGACTATCAAGGTAGCTTATTGGCGTCCACTGACCTTGACTCTCTTCCTTTCAGTTAGTGTATTGTTATATATTTTTAGACAGTGTTTTATCAGTCAGACTTTGTTATCATTTAGATGCTCATGTACTTAGTGACACCGCATTTTGAAAATATATTTTACGTCAGTAATTTGTGAGATTTTTTGTGGAATTCAAATACTATGTTTTCAAACTTAAAAGAAATTGTGGTTTATTGAGGTTGTCGGCTTGCCTAGTATTTAGATAGGCGCCATCATGACAGGTTAGGATTTTGGGTCGTGATAGTTACTGATGTTATAAACATTCTTGTCTCTATTTCCAGAAAGAATAACTTTACTTGATTCGTTTTCAATAAACCAACCATGCTTTTTATAATGAACCTCATAGTCATTGTCACATAGTTGACTGATACTGAGGAGTTTGTATACAAGTTCATCAACTAGGTACACTTCGTCTACATTGCATGTTGAGCTGAGAGGAACTCTTCTAACTCCAATTACATTTCCTTTTGATTTGTCTCCAAAAGTGAATGTTCCTCCATCTACTTTGGTGACAGTTTTGAATAGTTGTTTGTCACCAGTCATATGTCAGGATCACGCGCTATCAAGGTACTATTTCCCTTTTCGATTCTTCTTGCAATGTTCCTGCAAAAGCGGATTATTTGTTTTTAGGTACCCAAGCCTGCTTGGGTCCTGAATGCTTAGTGTTCTGAGTATTAGCTTGACTAAAGGGCTTGGGTCGCCAGACCCATCTCGTGTTGTTCTTAAACCTGCAATGATTAGAGGTATGACCGAGTTTCCTACAATAAAAATAGGAGGGGTTATTAGAATTTTCAGAGACTTTTTCTCCTCTGATTCTAAGCCCGCAGTGGTTAGTGTTGTGACGATTTTTGCCACAATGAGTGCATGTAGATATATTTCTAGTTCTTGTTGGAGAGTTATGAGGAGAAAACTTATTTGATCTAACTGAACTATGACTTGTGGATTTTCGCAATCCATTTAGTTGAAGTTGAAGTTCATTAACTTCATCTTGAAGTATATCTCTCTCAATTTCACACACGTTCAATTTCAAAGCCCAGTCTTTCTTTTCTTTTTGGATTTTTCGAAGTTCATTCAGAACTTTCTTAATATCTGCAAGAGCAATATCAATACATTCTTGGAGCTCATGAAATTTAGGACATGTAGGAAGATGTACCTCACTTGTTCCTTCGTATGCCATGAGACCAAGCTCACCTGAGTCTTCGTTGCTATCTTCTTTGATGGCCATGAAACACATGTTGGAAATTTTCTAGTGATCAGATTCTTCTTCATTACTCCAAGCTCTAAAGGATTTCTTCTTTTGAAAATTCCGGCTTAGTTTCTTTTTCAGTTCAGGGCATTCGGCTTGAATGTGTCCATGTTTTCCACGCTCGTAGCATTTTTCATCATTTTTGTCATTTTCATTATTCATCTTCCCTTTTCTGAAATTTGATTTACCTCTTTTGCTATTTCTATTTTTCCTCATCATGCTTGTTAAAAATTTGGAGAGCATAGCTATATTATTATCTTATTCTCCTCATTCTTCTACTTCTTCATTTTCTGATTCAGCCACAATTGCTTTGAATGCAACTGTCTTCTTTATTTCTTATTGAACTTGCTTGTCTAAATGTGTTTTCTCAAACGCAATTAGATCACCTCTGCGTTTATCATAGGATATTTTATCAAGATCCTGACATTCCAAAGCAATGACTTTGGGTTGCCAAATTATGGGAAGACTTCTCAGAATTTTTCTGACTTGTTCTCCACTTTTGATTTGTCTACCAAAAGATTTCAAGTCTCCAAGGATTTTGCTGAACCTAGAAAATATTTCCTCCACTGATTCTCCATCCTTCATTTGAAACAACTCATAATATCGAACTAGGAGATTTATCCTTGTCTCTTTCACCTTGTTGGTTCCTTCACATGTGACTTCTAACTTATCCTACATTTTCTTTGCATTTTCACATCTAGATATCTTTTTGTATTCTTCCCCGTTATAGCATTGTACTACAAATTTTTTTCCTTGGCATTCACTGAATAACAGCTAATTGTTCTTTAATGTAATCATCTAAATCAAGAGGATCGGATGATACTATGATTTTACCGTCTTTATCCTTCTTTGGCGAAATTGGAAGATTTTCCTTTTTGATCACACGCAAACCTTAATGTCGTATGACATAGTATAGGTCTCCATGTGTACTTTCCAATGAGAGAAGTGCTGGCTATTGAAGTACGGGGGTCGTACCTGAGAGGTTCCTTCTTGAAGTAGTGCTCCAACGACTGTGTTTGACGACATGATCCTTTCCCTGCTTGTTGTTAAGCAATGTTCGTGAGTCCTGCTTTGATACTAATTGAAAGTACAAGGGGGGAGGGGGGGTGAATTGTAGCCGATTTGAAAATCTTATTTGACTATGTAGGAAATTAGTCGACTAGACTTTATACAGTGATTGATCGCATCAGAAATAAACTGAGCAGATAGAAAAGTAAAGGAGGTACAATAATTTTTATACCGGTTCAGTACCGATGTGGTACCTACATCCAGTTTTCTTGGGTCACAAAGGTTCTCTTAGATCTTCAGCAAGAGTTTACAATAGTGATGGTTTTAGTACGTTCACCACCAATAATATACAGGCAACAATGTTTCTTTCTAGTGTTGACACAACTCTCGTTTTGTTTTCTAACTCTTCCTATATTTTGCGACACTTGTAGATTTAGTAATGCAGTGTTTGTACTAAGAAATAGAAAGGTGTAGAAACATATGATGTAGTTTCCTGCCTTTCGATATCCTTCTACTTCTTCCTTTATAGCTTGATGAGTTTTCTGTTTCCTTGTCTTCTGGATTGTATGGCAGTAACTATTGGAGACCTTTCCTTGTGAGGCATAGACATCTTAGAGTGAGACCAAGAGTAGCCTCATGAATCTAGATTGAAAGGGTAACTAGATTCATCCTTAATATTGACGAGCTGGTTCCTCCATTTCTCCTTGATTAGAGCTTCTGCAGATTGTTTTGATCTCTAGCCGTGATTAGCTCTCTTTTCGTTCTTGCGCGCTTGAGGATCTTTGGCAAGGCTGATTGATTGACTTCCCTTCTTTGTTCTTTTATTGATTGATTCTTTTTCCATTTGATGAAAAGTTCAAAATACATAGCCGTTGAGTATGATCTTCTTTTCTTTCACCAATGTCGTTGCTCTCTAACTTTGCACACAATGAGATGTCATTAGTCAAGACTTCTTTAAATTATTGAACATTACTAAAATTCTAAACTTAATACGTATAGCCTTCTCTTGTTGTTGTTGTTGTTGTTGTTCTTATTATTATTATTGTTATTGTTGTTGTTCTTATTATTATTATTATTCTTGTTGTTGTTCTTATTATTATTATTATTCTTGTTGTTGTTGTTGTTCTTCTTCTTCTTCTTCTTCTTCTTCTTCTTCTTCTTCTTCTTCTTCTTCTTCTTCTTCTTCTTCTTCTTCTTATTATTATTATTATTATTATTATTATTATTATTATTATTATTATTATTATTATTATTATTATTATTATTATTACTATTATTGTTATTTTTATTGTTATTGTTATTGTTATTGTTATTGTTATTGTTATTATTTAAGTTTATGATTTTGATAGTATGTATAAATTTTTTATATGTCAAATATAAATGACATATAATAATATATAACTTTTTCGTATCGATTATTATATGATAGTTTGACAAATTGAAAACTTGTTATAATTAAATTACACTAATAATGTGATAAATTTCTATATTATCTGTATATAAAATTTAAATTTATTACTTATTTTCTTTAAAGAAATGAAGAAAAAACAAGTATTAGATTGTTCTTCACGTGAAGCCATTGGTGAATCAGGACAATGCCAATTCATTTTTGGCCCATCTTAGCTTATTCTATCAATTACGTACTTGATATTTGTATTTTAAGCTGTATGTTTGCTTTAAACAGCTCAGCTAATAGCAGGACTATCATTCTCCATTCTTTTATCGTTGGTAAATTAGAATGCCAATGATATTATTTAAAATAAGTTTTTCTTTTCTTTTAAGTTTTTCGGCTACCCGATGTCCGGTATCTGTATCGGAGCACAACTAATCTGAATTCACGCTTCCTATTGAAGGCGACTATACTTGGGATTCGAGCAGAGGCGAACCTATCCTTAGGTAGGAGGGTCACTTATCCCCAATAAGTTCGAAAAAAATGTATGTATATATGTGTACATATATTAAATAATAGATAAATATTTCGATCGATACCCTAAGACTGAAAGCTTAGACAGCTGCATTGATCAATTTGGGGGAGCACAACTTGACATATATTGTGCTGCCTGGATTCAATTCCCGCTTTAGCATTTGCTCAAAATTTTATTTGATAGTGGTGTCCTGTCACTTTTAAATTCTGGTTCCGCCTCTAAATTCGAGCCTCAAAGTTTTTACTTAAAGATGAATTAGTACTTACTATATCTTTTGGTGGTTAAATTAGTTTTATTGTATCTTTATTTGGAAATATAACTAATATTGTTTATATTAAGACAAAACTAAAAGGGGTTTACACTTAAAACAGGCACGTTATGAGGCACAAAGTGTAATATAAATAAAGTATGCGAAGTTCACAATTAATTACTCCTTTCATGGAAAATAAAGCTTACCTTTAATTTGGTAAGAATTGATTCACTATGTAGTGATTTAATATGTACACATAAAATATAATCGCTTAAATCTTGAAAATATTCATAACTTTTGTAAGGTAAGAACGTGTCTTCAAGAGTACTTTTATCAGTTTATCTCTTTCTAATACTATTGCACATTTGTGAAACTATAAACATTATTTTAATCGGTCTTATAAGTTGCAAGTTTTCTCACATTAAATTAACGAGATTATACTTTCAAAGTTAATTTAGTTTGACGTATGAGAAGCAAAAAGTAATAAATATTTTAGGACGAAGATAATAAAAAAACGAAATAATATTCAAATACCATGAAGAGTACTATAAATCATGCAATTAGTAAGTCAAAACCATAGTACTACATTGAGAGATGAAATCATATATGTGGTGAAATAATAAGATCATTTCACTCGTACCAAAAGTCTCAAGTTTGAGCTCAAAAAATAGAATAGGAAGCATTAAAATATTATCGCTTAGCTTTCAACAAACCATTAATGTTCTAGAAATAGAGAAATTTCTAATAGGAAACGATTTTATCTTGTACGGACATGAGTCAGTGAAATTCAAATATCACATGCTATTAGTAAAAGGTTTTTAAGACATGAATTTGAGTTAGTTGAATCAGTAATTTTTGAAATAGGATGATTGAAACAAGAACATAGAAATGGAAAGATGAATAGAGTACAAATTTGGAGACTCTTAGGAGAAATATCCAAAAATAAATTAATTGAGAATCTAAAAGACAGGTAGGCAAACTCACATAAACTCTTTTCCTTAAAGTCATGTCATTAAAGTTACTGTCAACTGGGGACTTGTGTAGGCCTCAAAATAGGAAACACCAAAAGTGAAAATAATTATAGTCTCAAGCAAAAGACTTGAACTTCTACTCCTACATTTTTCACTTGTAAAATTTGTACCTTTCTCTTTATATAATCTCTCTTTGCATCTTCAGTTCCATACCCTTTATTCCCTAATCCTTTTTTGTCTCTGAGCTTTTCTGTCTCAGGTCAGTTTTCTCATTATCACTCTTTTGTCCTTGCATTTTCCTTTGATAATTCTTTGTTTCTAATATCTTCACTTCCCCTTATTTCTTCTATGCACCATTTCTTTTCTCTTTTTCATTATGTCCTCTTAGTAGATCTGCTTCTTTGTTCAGCCAGTTTGGTAAATTGCATTGTTCTTTCTTTTTTATTTTTCAAAATTTTGCTGCAATTACAAGCATTTTGAACTTGGAAAGATAATGTACTCTATTGAGACTTCGGTGACAGAAAATAGTTTGATAACTTACAGTGGATAAAGTCCAATAATAGTATTTGAGTGAATACGAATTCAGATATAATTTAGTTACTTTAATAGGACAAATAATAGTTTTGTGACTACTGTTATTGTGAGTAAAGATCAGTGATGACACGTGAAATTGACGTGAATTTTCCATGTTTTTCCTTCATGTTAAAGATGCAAACTTTGCATTCGATTTGCTGAGATTTTAATGATTGAGCCATAGATTTTGAACTTGCGGGTTCAGTTTACATCAGCACAAGAAAATGGACTACTCCATTTTTGTCATTTTCATTAGTCTGCTATTAGCCCTTTCAACTTCAGTAAATGGCCAAGCAATTGAACCTCCAATTCTATCTCCTGCACCAGCACCAGGTCCAGAATACACAAACTTAACTGAATTACTCTCAGTAGCAGGCCCTTTCCACACGTTCCTCGACTACCTCGAATCCACAAAAGTCATCGGCACATTCCAAAATCAAGCCAATAACACAGAAGAAGGGATCACATTATCTGTACCAAAAGACTCAGCCTTTTCCAAACTCAAGAAACCATCACTTTCCAATCTCACAGCTGATCTGTTATGGTATATACTGTTAATCATGCATTTAGACATAGTATATTTTAATAATTGTCATGGTTAAAAGTTTAAGTGGGAGATTGTAACAACCTGATCGGTCGTTTTGCTTTCTAAAATTTCGTTCCCCTAAATAAGACTCCTAGCATGTGCTTTTACTGTTTTATGACTTGCGGGAATAGTTCGTTCGTGATTTGGAAGGGTTCGAGTTGAAATTGGAACACTTGGTTCGTTAAGGTTACCAAAAAGATGCTAAATTTGACTTCGGTCAACATTTTTAGTAAACGACCTCGGAATCGGGATTTGACAGTTCCAACAAGTTCTTATGATGATTTTGGACTTGGACGTATGTTCGAATCGGATTTTGGACGACTCGGGAGCATTTCGGCGCTTAATAGTGAAAGTTGACTATTTGCAGGTTTTAAAGTTCTTTAAAATTGGTTTGGAGTAGGTTTTGGTGTTATCGAGGTCCGTTTGGAATTTCGAGCCTGGAATAGTTCCATATGGTGATTTAAGACTTGCACGCAAAATTCGTTGTCATCCAAAGTAGTTTAAGTAGGTTTCGGTGCGTTCGGAGCAAGTTTGAAGAACTTGAAGTTCTTAAGTTGATTCAATTTGGTTAGGGGCGTGATTCTTAGTTTTGATATTGTTTTATCCATTCCGAGGGTTCGAGCGAGTTCATTCGACGATTTCAATCGCACCTGTGCTTGGCCAGCCACAGGTGCGAGCTCGTAGAAGCGAGCCACGAGCCGTAGAAGCGGACCAGCTAGGGCAGCCAAGAAATCGCAGGCGCGGAGAATTTGGCACACCTGCGAGCGCGCAGGCGCGATGGCAGTGACCGCAGCAGCAGACGCGCAGAAGTGGTCCATAGGTGCGCAGGTGCAAAGTTTAGCCAGCTGGGGAGGACCGCACCTGCAAGGATTTTCTGCAAAAGTGGAATCGCAGGTGCGGCAGTGGCTTCGCGGGTGCGGGGATCGCTGGGCAGTAGAGTTGTTTTAAGACGGGCTTAGGCCATTTTTGGCTCATTTCTTGCACTTCTTGGGGCGATTTTGGAGCTAGTTAGAGAGAGATCTTCACTAGCTAATTGAGGTAAGTAATTTCTATCTAATGTGAGTTAAATACATAGTTATGGGTAGATTTTAACATGTAAATTAGTGAAAAATTATGGGTTTAGATGAAAAACTTAGGTTTTGATAAAAATGAATTTTTACTACAAACTTTCTTATGAAATTGGGTAAAAATTATATATTTGAGTTCGTAAGGTTATAGGTAACGACTTTCTTTAAAAAATTTCGGAATCCGAGCAAGTGGGCCCGGGGTTGAATTTTAAAAATCTTCCAATTTAGGTTGGGTAGCTACTTAAATTGTTAAGTCATGAACTTATGAACATGTATTGATAAATTTATATAACATTTGACTAGTTTCGATTGTTCGGCACTGAATTGAGGCTTTAGAGCGAATTTGTAGCCGGAAAGCGAGCTTTGAGACGAGGTAAGTCTCTTTTCTAACCTTATAAGAGGGTATTAACCCCATAGGCGAATTGAATTAGTATGTGCTTCTATTTGTGGGAGCTACATACGTACAAGGTGACGAGAATCCGTGCGTAGCTACTAATTATGCTTATGTCCGGGTAGTTTAGGACCCAAATCATGTTATACTTGCGATGTTTGCAGCGTACTTGTTAATTGTGCTTAAGTCATATTGGAACTTGATAAATGAATTGTAAAAGCCGAATTTCATTTATTGAGTTTTAGACGGGTTACTTCTTTGAATATTAGCCTCTTAATAATCTTTTAATCAGTTTTATAAAATATTTCTCTTCTTGTGGAGCGGGCCGAACGCTTCGGTAGTAGAGTAGATGCATCTATGGTTCGTGTCGTTCGACCCTTGACAGTGCACAGTATATATATTTATATTTTGGATCGAATCATACAACCTCGGCATAATTCGTGTGTAATAATACTAGGAGCCCAATTATACTTGATAGTGTTTCATTGGCTTGAAAGATTAAATTTAAATGATGAGAATTGATTTGGGATTTACTGTTAGCGGAAGAGCTGTTTATTAATTTCTGGTTATTGAGTTTCAATTTTATTTATGCAGCCCATGCTTAATTTAAATCGCTATTTTACTGTTAGCCCATAATAAGTGTCGAAGTCGACCCCTCGTCACTACTTCTTCGAGGTTAGACTAGATACTTACTGGGTACATATTGTTTATGTACTCACACTACACTTCTGCACTGATCGTGCAGGATCTGAGGCAGGTGCATCTGGTTATCATCCCGGCGCACACTCTTGATTTCACGAGAATTTGTGGTGAGCTGCCTTCCGAGCCCGTTTTACAGCACCCCAAGTCTTTCTTTTGCTTTGTACTTTTTGTCTACTTCACTTCAACACTAGTGTAGTATTTTTGTATATTCTACTAGTAGCTCCTACACTTGTGACACTTGCTCTTAGAGATCATGCTAGTAGACACTTGATAATTTTTTTGGTTATTTACTTCATTTCAATTGCTCCTAAAATTGGTTATATCTCATTTCATTAAATTTTCACATCTTATTTATTCAATAATTAAGAATCAATTATTTCTAAACTGTTAAAAGAAACAATCACACAGTTAGTTCATGGCTGGCTTACATAGCGGTAACGTTGGGCGTCATCACGGTCTATAGGAGAAATTGGGTCGTGACGACATGGTATCAGGGTACTAGGTTCACATAGGTCTCACAGGTTATGAGCAGGCCTAATAGTCTTGCGGATCGGTGCAGAGACGTCCGTACTGATCTTCGAGAGGCGATACGGTGTTAGGAAACTACTCTTTTTTCATCTCCTATCGTGCAGTTGATATTATACTAAGTATCCTTCTTTTAATCCCTCACAGATGGTGAGAACGCGCTCAACGAATGTTCCAGACCCAAGAGGAGCTACTCCCCTTGTTGCTAGAGGCCGAGGGAGGGCTCCAGCTCGTGGTAGAAGACAAGGACGTCCCAGAGTTGCTCCAGCCATGCCACCAGCGGATCTAGTAGAGGATCATATTATTGAGGAGCAGGGCGAGGTGCCTACAACAGAGCCAACCCTAGTAGATTTCATGTCAGCATCGGGCTTCCAAGAGGTCATCAGCCGTATGTTACGTTTCATGGACACTATGACTCAGGCTGGTTTATTTCCAGTGGACCCAGCCACATCTTAGGCGAGAGGGGGACCACAGACCCTTACTGCTCAGGCTCCTGGGAATGCAGTTGCTGTATATCAGACCCCGGGCACACTACCCGTGGGCGGAGCCTAGCCAGTGGCAGTAGCTATACCGGAGACCATACCAGCTGCGGCTGACGATCCACATAGGCTATTAGACAGATGGACCAGGCTACAGCCTCTTATCTTTGAGGGTGAGCAAAACGAGGATCCCTAGGACTTTATTGATCGGCGCAGGGACAGATTGCACAACATGAGGATATTGGAGTCCCATGGGGTGGATTTTACTACCTTTCAGCTGGAAGGCAGGGCCCGTAGGTGGTGGCAGTCACATCTTCTTGGCAGACCAACAGGTTCTCCTCCCATGACTTGGGATCAGTTTACACGCCTTTTCTTGGATATGTATATTCCATCCTCTCAGAGGGAAGAGTTGCGATTTCAGTTTGAGCAGCTCCAGCACGGTCAAATGTCAGTGACCGATTATGAGGCGATATTCTCTAAGTTATCTCGCCATGCACTTATGATACTTCCTAATGATGCAGAGAGATTGTGGAGGTTTGTTGTAGGGCTGCATTATGGTATCCAGGCCACAATGGCCCGAGTGGTTAAGATAGGACTTCTTACGAGCTAGTTGTAGAGATAGCTCGGAGGATCGAAGGTGTCCGTTAGCGGGGCCGAGAGCAGATGCCACGGGACAAGTGGTTCCATTGTTTCGAAGGGTTCAGTGGTGCCCCATCTGGGGGCAGGGGTCAGTTTGGGAGAGGTCAACCTAGCAGGCCCACATATTCAGCACCGCCGCCTCCCCGGGGTGCTCTAGTGCGACCGTATTTCAGCGCCATGTCAGAGAGTTCCTATCGCCCACTAGCTATTCAAGGTTCCTCCAATAGGTATTCAGGCCATCACGGTCAGACTTTAGGTCAGCATCCCACCGTATCGAGAGGTTGTTTCGAGTCGGGGATCTCAGCCATGTGCGGAGGTTCTGCCCTAGGCTTCGGGGCAAGGTAGTGCAGCAGGGTTCTCAGCCTGTGATTACAGCACCAGTAGCCATACCAACTGTCCGGCCGTTCATAGGCAGAGGACAGGTGGGTAGGGGTTGTCCTAGAGGTGGCGGCCAGGCAAGTGGAGGCCAGCCAGGTGGCGCTCCAGCTAGATTATATGCTTTTTCGGCCAGACCAGATGTTGTGGCCTCAGATGCCGTGATCACAGGTATTATTTCCGTTTGCGATAGGGATGTTTCGGTATTATTTGATCCAGGGTCTACTTATTCATATGTGTCATCTCTGTTTGCTTAGTTTCTGGATGTTCCTTGAGAGTCCTTGGGTACTCTTGTTTATGTGTCCACTCCTGTCAGCAATTTTGTTGTTGTGGATCGGATCTATCGGTCCTATGTTGTTACATTTTGTGGTTATGAGACTAGAGCGGATCTCTGTTGCTTGATATGACCGACTTTGAGGTCATCCTGGGCATGAACTGGTTGTCTCCATATCACGCCATCCTTGATTGCCATGCCAAGACCGTTACCTTGGCGATGCGAGAGTTGCCTAGATTGGAATGGAAGGGCTCGTCTGTTAGTACATCTAGTCGGGTTATCTCTTTTCTGAAGGCTCGACACATGGTCGAGAAGGGTTATTTTGGCTTATCTGGCCTATGTTAGGGATACCACTGCAGAGACTCCGGCGATTGATTCAGTCCTCGTATATCGAGAGTTCACCGATATGTTTCCTTCTAATCTTCCAGGCATGCCGCTAGATCGTGATATTGATTTTTGTATTGACTTGGCTCAGGGTACCCAGCCTATATTTATTCCACTGTACCGTATGGCTCCGAAGGAGTTGAAGGAGTTGAAGGAACAGCTTGAGGAGTTGTTATCAAAGGGGTTATGTCAGACCGATTGTATCGTTGCGGGGTGCACCGGTGTTATTTGTGAAGAAGAAAGATGGGACTATGCGGATGTGCATTGATTACCGCTAGTTGAACAAAGTCACCATTAAGAATAAGTACCTGTTGCCGCGTATTGTTGATTTGTTCGACCAGTTACAGGTTGTCAGTGTGTTCTCTAAAATCGACTTGAGATCGGGGTACCATCAGTTGAAGATTCGGGATTCTGATGTTCCGAAGGCTGCTTTCCGGACTACATATGACCATTATGAGTTTCTAGTGATGTCCTTCGATTTGACTAACGCTCCAGCGGCATTTATGGATTTGATGAACAAGGTGTTTAGGCCATATATTGATTCATTTTTCATTGTCTTCATTGATGACATTTTGACCTACTCGCGCAGCATGGAGAAGCACAAGCAGCATTTGAGAGTGGTGCTTCAAACCTTGCGAGAACAGAAGCTATATGCTAAGTTCTCTAAGTGTGAGTTTTGGTTAGATTCTGTGGCATTCTTGCGGCATGTTGTATCAAGCGTGGGTATTAAGGTGGATCCCAAGAGGATCGAGGCAGTTCAGAGTTGGCCTCGTCCTACCACGGCGACTGAGATCAGGAGCTTCATGGGGTTAGCAGGTTATTATCGTCGGTTTGTAGAGGTCTTTTCATCTATTGCAGCACCTTTGACTAGATTGACCCAGAAGGATGTTTCGTTTTGATGGTCCGATGATTGTGAGGTGAGCTTTCAAAAGCTCAAGACTGCATTGACTTCAGCACCGGTGTTAGTGTTACCTTCCGGTTCAGGGATGTAAACGGTGTATTGCGATGCTTCACGTGTTAGTTTGGGTTGTGTATTGATGTAGGAGGGGCGAGTTATTGCATATGCTTCACAGCAGCTGAAGCTCCATGAGAAGAATTATCCTGTACACGACTTAGAGTTGGCCACGATTGTTCATCCTCTTATGAGCTGGAGGCATTATCTTTATGGGGTGTCCTGTGAGGTTTACACTGATCATCGCAGCTTGCAGCATTTATTCAAGGAAAGGGACCTTAATTTGAGGCAGCGCGGGTGACTTGAGTTACTAAAGGACTATGATATCACCATCCTTTATCATCCGGGCAAGACGAATGTAGTTGCGATGCCTTGAGCATAAAGGCGGAGAGTATGGGTAGCTTGGCATTCATTTCAGCGGAGGAGAGGCCATTGGATTTAGACATTCAGTCCTTGGCCAACAGACTAATGAGGTTGGATATTTCAGAGCCTAGCTAAGTTCTTGCATGTGTCGTTGCCCAGTCTTCACTATTAGAGCAGATCAAAGATCGTCAGTTTGATGATCTACACTTGTTGGTTCTCATAGAGACGTTACTACAGGGTGGTTCCAAGGAGGTTACTATCGGCGAGGATGGTGTTCTGGGAATCCAGGGTCGTCTATGTGTTCTTAATATTGATGGGCTGAGGGAGAGGATTCTAGAGGAGTCACACAGTTCTTGGTATTCTATTAATCCAGGTGCTACGAAGATATATCGCAACCTGAGGCAGCATTATTAGTGGCGGCGGATGAAGAAGGACATAGTTGAGTATGTGGCGAGGTGTCTAAATTGCCAACAGGTTAAGTGTAAGCATCAGAGGCTAGATGGCCTACTGCAGCAGATGACTATACCTGAGTGGAAGTGAGAGCGCATTATTATGCACTTCGTAGTTGGGTTTCCGCGGACCTTGCGAAAGTTTGATGCAGTTTGGGTCATTGTCGACAGGTTGACCAAGTCGGCACACTTCATTTCGGTTGTGACCACGTATACTTCAGAGAGGTTGCCCTAGATTTATATTCAGGAGATAGTTCGGTTGCATGGTATGCCAGTTTCCATTATATTAGATAGAGACCCTCAGATTACTTCGCATTTTTGGAGAGCAGTACAGAGTGAGTTGGGGACCCGGGTAGAGCTCAGCACAACTTTTCATCCGCAGACCGACGGCAGTCGAAGCGGACAGTTCAAATCTTGGAGTACATGCTCAGAGCATGTGTGATGGACTTTGGAGGGCAGTGGGATCGATTCTTGCCTTTGGCCGAGTTTGCTTACAACAGCAGTTATCAGTCTAGCATCAAGATGGCTCCATTTGAGGCTTTATATGGTCGGCGATGTCGTTCACCCATCGGATGGTTTGAGCCCTGCGAGGCCAAGTTATATGGTACTGATTTGGTGAAGGATGACTTGGAAAAGGTAAAGTTGATTCAAGAGCGACTTCGCACAGCACAGTCCAAATAGAAAAGTTACACAGATCAGAAGGTGCGTGATTTGTCATTTATGGTGGGCGAGAAGGTATTCTTGAAAGTCTCCGATGAAGGGGATCATGAGGTTCGGGAAGAAGGGCAAGTTGAGCCCAAGGTTTATAAGTCCATTTGAGGTGTTAAGACGAGTTGGGGAGGTTGCATATGAGCTTACCTTGCCTCCTAGTCTATTGGGAGTCCATCCGGTTTTCCACGTGTCTATGCTTCGGAGGTATCATGTTGACAGGTTGCATATGTTAAACTTCAGCACGGTTCAGCTAGATGAGAGCCTGGGTTATGAGGAGGAGCCAGTTGCCATTGTTGACAGACAGGTTCGCCAGTTGAGGTCCAAGAAGATTTCTACGGTAAAAGTTCAATGGAGGGGCCAAATAGTCGAGGAGGCAACTTGGGAGGCCGAGGAGGACATGCGGAGCAAATATCCACACTTATTCAGTACTCCAGGTATGATTCTAGACTGTTCGAGGACGAACGTTTGTTTTAGAGGTGGAGAATATAACAACCTAATCGGTCATTTTGCTTTCTAGAACCCCGTTCCCCTAAATAAGACTCCCCTCATGTACTTTTACTGTTTTATAACTTGCAGGGATGGTTAGTTCGTAATTTGGAAGGGTTCGGGTTGAAGTCGGAACACTTGGTTCCTTAAGGTTGGCAAAAAGGGGCTAAGTCTGACTTTGGTCAACATTTTTAGTAAACGACCCCGGAATCAGGATTTGACGATTCCAACAGGTTCGTATGATAATTTTGGACTTGGGCATATGTTCGAATCAGGTTTTGGACGACCCAGGAGCATTTCGACGCTTAATAGTGAAAGTTGACTATTTGAAGGTTTTAAAGTTCTTTAAAATTATTTTGGAGTAGGTTTTGGTGTTATCGAGGTCCGTTTGAAATTTTGAGCCTGAGAATAGTTCCGTATGTGATTTAAGGCTTGCATGCAAAATTTGGTGTCATTACGAATAGTTTAAGTAGGTTTCGACGTTCGGAGTAAGTTTGAAGAACTTGAAGTTCTTAAGTTGATTCAATTTGGTTTGGGGCGTGATTCTTAGTTTTGATGTTGTTTTATCCGTTCCGAGGGTTCGAGTGAGTCCATTCTACGATTTCAATCGCACATGCGCTTGGCCAACCACAGGTGCGAGCTCGCATAAGGTAGCCACAAGCCGCAGAAGCGAACCAGCTAGGGCAGCCCAGAAATCGCAGGTGCGGAGAGTTTGGCGCACCTACGAGCGCGCAGGTGTGATGGAAGTGATCGCAGAAGCGGCAAGGGCCGCAGGTGCGAAAGAAGTGTCGCAGCAGCGGACGCGCAGAAGCGATCCATAGGTCAGCAAGTGCGGAGTTTGGTCAGTTAGGGAGGACCACACCTGCGAGGATTTTCCGCAGAAGCGGAACCATAGGTGCCGCAGTGGCTTTGCGGGTGCGGGGATCGCTGGGCAGTGGGGTTGTTTTAAGACGGGCTTAGGCCATTTTTGAATCATTTCTTGCACTTCTTGGGGCAGTTTTGGAGCTGGTTAGAGAGGGATTTTTACTAGCTAATTGAGGTAAGTAATTTCTATCTAATGTGAGTTAAAATACATAGTTTATGGGTAGATTTTAACATGTAAATTAGTTAAAATTGTGGCTTTAGATGAAAAATCTAGGTTTTGGTGAAAATGGATTTTTACCACAAAATTTGTTATGGAATTGGGTGAAAATTATATATTTGAGTTCGTAAGTTTATGGGTAACGACTTTCTTCGAAAATTTTCGGAATTCGAGCATGTGGTCCCGGGGTTGAATTTTAAGAATCTTCCAATTTGGGTTGGGTAATTACTTAAATTGTTAAGTCATGAACTTGTGAACATGTATTGATAAATTTATATAATATTTGACTAGTTTCGGATTGTTCGGCACTGAATTGAGGCTTTAGAGTGAATTTGTAGCCGGAAAGCGAGCTTTGAGACGAGGTAAGTCTCTTTTCTAACCTTGTAAGAGGGGGTTAACCCCATAGGTGAATCGAATTAATATGTGCTTCTATTTGTAGGTCTATGTACGTACGAGGTAAGGAGAGTCCGCGTATAGCTACTAATTATGCTTATGTTCGGGAGTTTAGGACCCAAATCATGTTATACTTGCGATGTTTGCACCCTACTTGTTAATTTAAGTGCTTAAGTCATATTGGAACTTGATAAAGGAATTGTAAAATCTCGAATTTCATTTAATTGAATTTTGGACAGGTTACTTGGCCGTTAATAAAAATTTGCTCTTCTTTGAATATTAGCCTCTTAATAATCTTTGAGGTTAGAAAAGAGACTTACCTCTTACAATCGTGTAGTTGATATTATACTACAATCGATGGTGAGACGAGGTAAATTTTCTCTTCTCACTATCTATGGTTCGTGTTGTTCGACCCTCGGTAGTGCACAGTATATATATTTATATTTTGGATCGGACCATACGATCTTGGCATAATTCGTGCGTAATAATACTGGGAGCCCAATTACACTTGATATTATTTCATTGGCTTGAGAGATTAAATTATTACATGATGGAAATTGATTTGGGATTTACTTGTTAGTGGAAGAGTTGTTTATTAATTTCTGGTTATTGAGTTTCAGTTTCATTTATATGCCCATGCTTAATTTAAATTTTGGTATTTTACTGTTAGCTCATAGTAAGTGTCGAAGTAGACCCCTCGTCACTACTTCTTCGAGGTTAGACTAGATATTTACTGGGTACATGTTGTTTATGTAATCATGCTACACTTCTGCACTGAACGTGCAGGATCTGAGGCAGGTGCATCTGGTTATCATCCCGGCGTGCACTCTTGATTCCACGAGAATTTGCAATGAGCTGCCTTCCGAGCCCGTTCTGCAGCACCCGAAGTCTTTCTTTTGCTTTTTACTTTCTGTCTACTTCACTTCAGACAGTGGTATAGTATTTTTGTATATTCTACTAGTAGCGTAGACCCTTGTGGCACCTGGTCTTGGAGATCATGCTAGTAGACACTTGATTATTTTTTGATTATTTACTTCATTTCATTTTCTCTTAAAATTGGTTATCTCTCATTTTATTAAATTTTCACATCTTATTTATTCAATAATTAAGAATCAACTATTTCTAAACTGTTAAAAGAAACAATCACACAGTTAGTTCACGGCTGGCTTGCATAGCGGTAACGTTGGGCGTCATCATGGTCTATAGGAGAAATTGGGTCGTGACGACATGGTATCAGGGCACTAGGTTCACATAGGTCTCACAGGTTATGAGCAGGCCTAATAGTCTTGTGGATCGGTGCAGAGACGTCCGTACTAATCTTCGAGAGGCTATAGGGTTTTAGGAAACTACTCTTTCTTCATCACATATCGTGTAATTGATGTTATACTAAGTATCCTTCTCTTAATCTCTCACAGATGGTGAAAACGTGCACAACGGATGTTCCAGACCTGGGAGGAGCTGCTCCCCCTGTTGCTAGAGGCTGAGGCCGAGGCAGAGGGAGGGCTCCAGCCCGTTGTAGAGGACGAGGACATCCCAGAGTTTCTCCAGCCATGCCACCAGCGGATCCAGTAGAGGATCCTATTATTGAGGAGCAGGGCGAGGTGTATGCAGCAGAGCCAGCCTCGGTTAATTTCATGTCAGCACCGGGCTTCCAGGAGGTCATGGACCGTATGTTACGGTTCATGGACACTATGACTCAGGCTGATTTATTTTCAGCGGATCCAGCCATATCTCAAGCGGGAGGGGGAGCACAGACCCCTACTGCTCAGGCTCCTGGGCATGCAGCTGCTGTATATCAGACACCGAGCACTTCTCTACAAAATCATTAGTTACTTATCAAAATAGAAGATTATATCTCAATTGTCTACACTGGATACTCCACAATAAAGAGGTGTCATAGAGAGAAGAAATAAAACTCTTATGGAGATGTTTAGATTAATAGTAAGTTATTCTGATTTATTTCTTTTTTTCGTTATGAATATTTCTTTGAAACTGCAATTACATTCTGATTTTAGTTCTTTCTAAGTCAATATCTTGGACCCCATAGAACTGTAGACTTAACGTATATCTAGTCTGCAGCAAGTTCAGATATGGAATTGTCCAATATATATACTGAAGGGAAAACAGATAAGATAAAATCAAGGATGAATGTTTGTGCATTTATTGGATATCCAAGGGAACAAAAGGAGGTTTATTTTATTTTCTTAAAGAAAAGAAGGTAATTGTTAGCACAAATACCAGTTCTCTATAACTGGATTATTTAATAAACTATGTTCCTAGAAGTAAACTAGTTTTACAGGAACTAAGCAACGAAATAACAAATGAATCATCTAAAAATTCAAACGCTCAAGAACATAAAACTCTATATGTCGCAATTGATGTTCTATTACATTTAAATAGTGGGAGAAACGTTAATAGGCAAAAAAAGAATTTACTACATCCGAGTAGTGGGAGTGATGTTGAGCACATAACACTATAGGAAGAAGTCATTAATATTTCAATACCGTAAGGTAATGAAGTTAATATTAGTAGTACTTCGTCGTAGTGGGAGAATTGTAAGGAAAATCATAGTTTTGTATGTACTCTTAGGAGAGTTTCATAACAAGATCCCTGAAGAGCTTAATACCAAACTAGTTAGTTACGACAAATCACTACTAGACAAAGATTGCATTTGAAAATAATTTGGCAAGTTCCTTTTTGGAAAAAGCTTATTGGCAGAGACTTTTAATAGTCGTGCAAAAGGATAGCATTGAAAATTATAGATGCATGGTTATGACTCTAAGTGGGAGATTGTTAGGGTATATACTATTAACCATACATTTAGACATAGTATATTCTAATAATTGTCATGGTTAAAAGTCTAAACGGGAGATTGTTGGGATATATACTATTAACCATGGATTTTGGTTTGGATATAGTATTTACTATGGAACAATTGCTTATTCAATTTAATGAAGTTTTAAATAGATCATATATCCGTTTGTGTCCTTTACTTATATAGTAGATGATTTAGTGTATAGAGTTTAGCTTATACACGGAAGATTAAATCATCGATTCTTATGAATATAAAATCATGTTCACAATCTAATGATGGAATTAGACAAACCATCGGGAATGATTGTAGCACAAGATTAAATATAATTTATCTTGATTATGGAAATGGTTTAATTCCAACTTCTTGTGCTAGTACATTTTATATATATTGAACGGACCAAGTAGAGATAAGTATTTTATACTGACTTATAAAATAAATTCTCTAGCCATTAAATATACTTATACTCTTAATCCTGATATAATTATTATTAACTGTGTATATTATTATTGTTTTGATTTATTAAAAGGCGAGATCCTTTCGCGGGTCAATATGCTTGGTAAATTGTACAATAATGATATATATTGGCAAAGTAATAGTTAGTTGATGGAATCCATGTCTCGGTCTAGAGATTGATAAAAGCTTATAAGTTTTCATGTGTAAACCCTGCAGGTGGATTTTGTATCCGCCACATGAAATAAGTTAAGCGAAAGTCTAAAGAAAATAATCAATGAATTAAACTGTCAGTAATTCAATTTATTTGCTTAGCGTCTGAATTTTTAACATGGGGAGTTAAATAAGATTTAATGGAAGAAATTTGAAATTGAACTGAGGAGTGCAATTACGAATTTTTAGTGGAATAATTCGTAATGTATTATGGTAGTATTAATTCGGATATTTCGAATTAAGTCCATAATAGGAAGCCTCATTAATTAAATACTGCGGTCCCTGCTGTGCCCGAATAATTAGAAATTAAATGAAACTCTATTTCTTGATGGAAAATAAAGACACAACAGATTTAAGAAAAGGTTTTAAACCCTAAAACATGTGGCTATATAAAGGGGTCTTATTCCATAAGGAGGCTATGGGTTTTATTACACGGTTTTCCTAGGAAAAACTTGCCCACACGAGTTTCGCTAATTTCGGACATTATTCGGGTCACACAGCAGAAGACCGTGGAACTGGAGAATGATCTCGTGGATGGTTTTTGCTCATTCTTGAAGATCTTTTCGCGATTGCAGTCACGCTTCAAAAGATAAGTATCGATTTTATGTTTGATTAGAATTTGTGATATGTGTTATCTATATGACATGTAAGTGATCCTGGCTATTTGCTTCCGCTGTATATACCTGTTTTCCATTATGATCAACTTAAATCCCTTTGTCTTTTCCATGCATTGCCACATTATTATAGCTTAGCTGACTTCAAGAACCTTCGTAAAATTAGCCCTGATAGTAACGCGGTTCGCGCTACTTATCCGGTTGCTGTTTATCAGGTGGATTAAGTTTTACTTCCTGAAGCTATTTTTGGGACTAATATACCACCTGTTGGGATATATTATTAACCATGCAATTTAGATATAGTATTGTGTTTTATTTTTTATAGAATAATTATTTATTTAATTTATTCAATTCAACAAAGTACTATTTTAAATAGATCATTTGTTACATGTGTGTCCTTTAGTTATGTAGTAAACAATTTAGTTTGTGGAGTCTTAGCTCATGCACAGAAAATTAAATTGTCGGTTCTCATAATTAATAAACTATGTTCATAATCGAAGATATTATTGGGCAAAGTATCTTGATGATTGTAGCACAAGATTATAGTATAATTTTTCTCAATTATAGGAGTAGTTTTACTCCAACTTCTTATGCTAGTATACTTAGTGTATATTGAACGGACCAAGTATAGAAAAGATATTTTTGTACTGAATATATATAAAATATTTTCTCTAATTCATTAAATAAGCTTATACTCATAATCTTGATATAATTATTATGATCAATGTGATTTGTTTATTGTTTTGATTTATCAAAAGGTACAACTCTATTCAGAGTTAGTGTATGCCTAATAGATTGGACAATAACGTATAGCATTTGTGAAATAATAATTAGCTGATAGAATCCATGACTCGGTTTTGAGTTTGATGATACCCCTTTGTATAACCTTATAAGTTTTTATGTGAAAACCCGGCCAGTGAATTTTGTATCCATCACATGGAATAGTATAAGCGGAATTATAAAGGATTTAATTAGTTGATTAAATTAAATTGTTAGTGATTTAATTTAATTAACTAGTATTTATGATCTTAACATGGAGAATTAAAATAAGTGTTAGTGAATTTTTGAAATTTAGATTGAGGAGTTCAATTACAGTTTTTAGTGGAATAAACTGTAATTAATTATAGTAGGAATTAATTCATCCAAATTTTCGAATTAATACTATAATTGGTAACCTCTTACTATTTCTGTGGTCCCTATTATACCTAGTAAAAACTTAGACTGACTTGGGTAAAAAGTAACTTGAGAGAAAAGTCATCCTGTTGAGTTAGAGTAGGATTCAAGTAGAATCCTATACGTTTTGGAGCACTCTAGGGCTGAAAAACGGGTCTACATAAGGAAGACATTTTCACCAAATAACCGACTTTTTCAGAGTTGTATTGTTTTTGCCCACTCAAAGCAATTTCATTCAAGGTTTTACTAGGACCATAGTAGAAAACTGCAGACCTAGATTCTTGCTCTGTGGAGGACCTATGCAACGATTTCAAGAGGTTAGTGCTTCTAATCTCATAGTAATATCATTGTCTAGTTTACATGTATGTGAGGCCTGAATTGTCTGCTTGCTTCCGCTGCGCATGTTCCAACACCACCAACACCTGCACCAGCACCAGCACCAGCACCAGCACCAGCACCAGCACCAACACCAACACCAACACTGGCACTAGTAGTGGACATTGCCCCGGCCGCTGATTGTCCTGATGCTGATAATGGCAAAGCTATAGCTGTAGCATCTCCGGATTCTTTGTTGCCATTGTCTTCTCATAGGATGATGAGTTGGGGTGTTTTGAAACATTTGTTCTTGGCATTTGCTGGTGGATTCTTGATATTCTTGTAAAATTTTGTTTAACTTATGTTACAACAGTTCTTATTGATTTGATATAAATTATATTTTTTGGCACCATATTTTGATGTGCCACTTCTATAATCATGAATTTACAGCAAATTCTCGACTCCTCTAAGTAAAATTGGATTATCCTTGATGATATCTTGTTAGTTGGAAAATGTATAGAAATGACCAATTTCTCTGGTCTTTCGAATCATACATACGCAAGGACAACTTACGTCTCAATCACAAATAAGTTGAAGCTGATTATATAAATCTTCTATATCCATTCTACTTTATTTAAGTTCATCCAAGATTAAAAAGATATAGTATCAACCTCCATCTCCACCTCCCCGACAAACAAACCCTCAATCAACAGCCTCTCCCACCCCCGCACTTACCCTGGTAGGAGGTGTGGTTCATTTGAACTAGCAAAACTGTTTCTCCATAGAGTCCTCAAGCTTATTGTGTATCACATCAAAAGATATAGAAAGCAGTTAACAGTGAGGTTTAGCGGACTAGGGAATACTAAGGTACAAATGCAAATCAAAGGTGGTTTTTATGCGTTTGTCCAAGTCTAGTGAACAGAGTAACCAACATGTAGTTGATTTAGTTAGGTGCGTGCAACCTAACTGACACCACTTTATATAAGATAAGAGGAAAAGTAGTAATATTTTACTGGTTAAAACAAAGGCGTTTGTTGTGTGACCCCTCCGTTCACTTTTACTTGTCCACTTTGGACTTTTCACGCCGTTTAAAAAATAATAAATATAGTATGTATTTTATCATACAGACCCTAATAATGATAGCCTTTCAAAAAGCCTTGGGAAATAAGTTTGAAAATGAGTAATTAACAGCCTCTCCCACCCCCACACTTACCCTGGTAGGAGGTGTGGTTCATTTGAACTAGCAAAACTGTTTAAAATTCTCCATAGAGTCCTCAAGCTTATTGTGTATCACATCAAAAGATATAGAAAGCAGTTAACAGTGTGGTTTAGCAGGGGATACTTAGGTACAAATGCAAATCAAAGGTGGTTTTTCTGCGTTTGTCCAAGTATAATGAACAGAGTAACCAACATGTAGTTGATTTAGTTAGGTGAGTGCAACCTAACTCTAACACCACTTTCTATAAGATAAGATATGAAATATAGTATGTATTTACCATACAACCCCTAATAATGATACCTTTCAAAAAATCTTGAGAAATAAGTCTGAAAATGAGTAATTAATGACAAGGGTAAAACAGGAAAAAAAGATTAACTTTCTCTTGATTTAATATAGTAGGCAAGTAAAAGTGAAAATATATTTTTAGTATAATGGACGGAGGAGTAATTGTTAACAAATAACTATTGAAATCTCAAACTATGAAATATACGACCAAACTACAAGCAATATACATGCATTTAAGAGAAATACACTCATTGTAATAGAAGTATACTGAAACAAAAATGATTTGTCAAGAATGGGATTCGAACCCATGCCCTTTCGGACCAGTACCTGAAACTGGCGCCTTAGACCAACTCGGCCATCTTGACGTTATGCCTTAAGCTGATCGTTTTCAAATATATCAAAAAAAGAACATTTCAAATTTGTAACATGAACTTAAAAAATGCTGAGGCCAGAGTTTAGCATTTATATGAGCCGAGAATCATCCTTGGTGATAGTTTTACATTGTCTTTGTTGAGACCTATCTTGTTCGAACTCTCCAAAAATGTTACCGTACTCATGTTGTATCCTTCAAATATGTACTACTTTTAGAGGTTCGGATATACTTTCCACAATATTTTTAAAGAGTTCAAACAACATACGTTGAGACCATACTAGGGCTCAACGGACTCCATGCATATTGTCATCGACATCCTCTTGAAATTGCCTAGTCAAAATGTGTATAGTCATCAGTTCACCCATTAAAATGACTAAACTATTCAATATTAACAAAAGCGAGACGTTGAGAATATAATGTTAATTTGAATTAAACAATTAACTTATATGTATTGACAGTGCAAAGCTTTTTCACACCTATCAAGCTAATTAACCTTATTATAATATGCTACTTACGTTAACTCCAAGATATTGATTCACACTTGTTATAAACGGTTAAATGTGTGCTAATTACCTATTAAATAAGCTAATAGTAATATCTTTATACATTCAATCACAAAAGCTAAGCTCAAAAAAATATAACTTCAATTGGTTCCCTCTACATATTTTCATATTAAATCAACCTCACATACAATCAAATGAAAAGGATAATCCTATTTAAGGGAACTACAAGAATCTGCAACTTTGCAGCTACGTTACAGCAAAAACATGGAATATAAATTTTGTGCAAAAAATTGTATATTTCCTTTGTATGTATCGCTGCAGCTGCAATCCGATTTTACATCTCACTCGAGGGAAAAAAGGGAATTACTAAAACATAACTCAGAACAAAATCCTTTTAACACAGTCTCTTGCAAAGTACTATTTCTAGACCGAAAACAGGCAATCAGGTGCCCTACAACAGAAACTCCAATTCTGTTTTTTTTTTTTTTTTTTTGACAAGTAAAAAGGAACTTGGATTCTTTAACCTCTCAAATCCATGTAATTGTGGAATATGCAAAATTCAGGATTCAATTTGCACAACAAAAAAAATCACCTCCAATAACACCCTTGGTTTCCGATATTTTCTCCTAGTCACCAATTCCTGCAGCAATAGAGCATGAGCAGATTAAGAGTAGAATAACCCGGTACCATATCATGAGGAATTGCATATATACATACATGTATAAAAAAGGAAGAGAGAAGAGGAAGAAACTAAAAAAATATCAACAACAAACCCAGTGATTTCCCACAAGTGGGTCTGGGGAGGGTAAGATTACGCAGCCTTACCCCTACCCTAGAAACCCTAGAAAGGAAGAGAGGTTATTTCCAATAGACCCTCGGCTAGAGAAAGAATGAACAAAAGTAATGGCAACAGTAGGAACAACAACAAGACAAAAATAAGACCGAAGCCAAGAAAGCAGTTAAACTTTAGGCAGTAATAGCAATAAAAGGATATCATACTAACACTAATGCTAGCGAACTCCTATCCTCCCCAGACCTCACTTGTGGGATTACACTGGGTTGTTGTTGTTGTACTAATGCTAGCGAACTGAGTAAGACAAAGAAAAACACTCGACTACCTACTAGCCTTCTATCCTAATCTTCGACCTCCCCGCCCTCCTATCAAGTAACTGAAACAAACTAAGAGTATAAGACTATATGGTTGAAATATACTTTTCAGGTGAAATTGCCGTCAAAGCATTGAGGTTGCCAACAGATAAGGACTACATCAAAATTAAGTCAAGAAGTTCAAGAGGGTAGATTTTTTGAACATTATGTGATCGCTATCATGCTCGATTTTGTCCTTTGAAAAGCAATGTCAGATTTTCTTAGTCTAATGACAAAAGGACAATATCATTTTAGAGCAGAACAGTAAGAAAGAAATTTGCCTCTGATACTCTTTACCAAAAAACAAAGCTTTTTCATTTCTAGCAAAAGAAGTCTTCTGTTCCCTCATCACAAGTAATTGCTCAGTGCTTGAGACGAGTACAAAAAGAGACAACAACAAACGTGAAAGGCTGCCTGACCATTTTCAAGGTAAGCAAGGTTGGTGGGTTTAAAGTGGACCACATTTCGGACTCGGAAGCCACCTCACATGTTTGCAACTGCATAGCATAGAGCGAGGTGAAAACCAAGGTGAAAATCAGGACAGAAATGGGACCTAAAGACACACATGTGCCGATGTACAACCATTTGGCAAGTATGAACAAGTCTAAACCTATTAGGGTCCAAAGGATGAATTGTGCATTTTACTAATTTCTTTTCATAGGGTTTTGAAATGGAGAAAATGGTCCTCTTGACTAGAATTGAGCTTAGTTGAGCAAGTGCAAAGGTTCTGAACAGAATGGGAGGCGCAGGTCGGAGTTTAGGAAACTATATACTCGGTAAATTATGAAGGGAGAAGTTGGGGAAGTTGACGGAATCAGAGAAAGAGATATGTCAAACCCCATTTGCAACAACCTTCCAATATGCAAAGCATTGTTATGAAAAAGAAGGAGCCTAAACGACCTGTGTCAAGAGGTAGTGGTAAAAGCAGCAATGGAAGGTAGATATCATCTGTAATTTGTCTTGAAGAAACCAAAATGGCAATTTGCATGCATAATTTGCGGAGATATCCGCTTGTAAGATTTGTCAATGATCGTTTCTCTGATTTTATTTCCAACAGCAGGATCAATTTTCTAGAAATTTGCTTGAGAGGTCATATAAGAAGGACGTGCAACAAGATGTGAGAAGTTGTATCAGACATTTCACTCTGAATCATGTGTCAGCATAAGAAGAGTGAAACTGAAGTGCGATCAGCCGAAATTGCGGTGCTTAACTGCAGACAATTCAAATATCTAGACTCGGTTGAATGAGAATAGTATCGAAAAAAACGGCAACCCGGTGCACTAAGCTCCCGCTATGCACGGGGTTCGAGGAAGGGCCGGACCACAAGGTTCTATTGTACGCAGCCTTACCCTGCATTTCTGCAAGAGACTGTTTCCACGAATCGAACCCGTGACTTTCTGGTCACATGGCAGCAACTTTACTAGTCACACCAAGGCTCCCCTTCGAAATGAGAATAGTATCATAAAAATAAAATTAAAATAGGATGGTTGAAATGGAGAAGTAATATAAAACTAAAACTAAGATAGGATAGTTGAAACAGGGAAGTGCTATCAGAGTGACGCAATAGGAAGATACCTATCAAAGTAAAAGGCAAGTTCTAGAGAACAGCTGTAAGGCCGATAATGCTACATGGGAGTGAATATTGGGCCTTTAAGGTCCAACATATTTATAATTTGTTAGAAGGAGATAGATCTAAAATCACATGAAAGGAAGTTGTCCGAAACTTAGCAAAAACAGAGTACAGTGGAAAAGAATCCATATAGGATGCCAACTTGTTTAGATTAAGACTCACAGCACCACCCTCTAAACTATTTCACTTGATATAGTATGTATTGTAGATTTAATTACATTATTCATACTCAATAAACATACTGAACTTGAAAGAGCTGGTTTGGTCAAACCAAACAAGAAAGTTCTAAAAAGTTCCCTCTATTGTTTTTGGTTAATCATAATATGAGCACTTTCATGTTCAGCTCTCAGGAAAAATTTCCTCTATTTTCCCACGCAGATAATTGTTTGTGATCTCGTTGATATTTCATAGTATTTCTTTTAGATAGCCCAAATTGGTTTCAGGTTTCTTGACTCTATTTTACCATGCTTAACAAAATTGTTGATCTTCTAGGTTTTTGATCCCACATACTGATCGATATCATTGGTGTTAAAGGACATTCTTATAATTTGGCTATTTATAGGAATAAAATTTGCTGGATAAAGTACGCTACCTAAATATATGTTTTAGACCATAACCATCGTTCTCGAACATCAATTAATAGACACAAGGCTGAGAAATTACCGTATTCACTAAGATTTTCTGATCCAAAATGTCCCATCTTTTAAAGGACAGTGGAGATTAGACTCTCTAACTATTACAATTAGGACAAGTAAAGAAACTCAGAGAAATTCTTAGTTCTTTATGAAAAGAAAAAGAAAAAGAAAAGAAAGTAATCCTTTGTTGTTAGATCTTAGATTGAGGAAGGCAGACGAATAACAAGAATTCTAGAAATATAAGTCAACAACAGACAATGAACCTAATAATAACAACAACAACAAACTCAGTGGATTCCCATGAGTGGAATCTGGGGAGGGTAATATGTATGCGGCCTTATTCCTACCTGGGAGGGCAGAGAGGCTGTTTCCGATAAACCATAGGCTAAAGAAAGAATGAACAATGAACCTAATTTACTAAAAATAAATGGAAATGACCATTAAGAGGGCGAGGTAACAGAAGAAATGCTATTTCAAGATTTCTTTATGGCTTTCCCCAATCAACTTGGCCAACTAATTTCGGCCCCATTTTGAAGTCTCAAAAGACCATAATTTGACAGCAATTTACACGCTTTTCTTTAGGTTATTGTCAATATTCTTGATCCATGCTAAGGAAAGTAAAGAGCCTGAAGGGGAAGTTTAAGCACAATCACGCTCCAACGCTGATGCAGATAGCTAGACACTTCTATCATATAATCATATGAGATATGTATTTATCCAAATAATAATTTTAACAACAATAAAGACAATAACAACATATCTTATAATCAGATGGGCATCAGAATTAATGAGAAGCTTACCTCTGTTTGGTTGTCTTTTGCTAATTCCATAAGTACCTAAATAATCTGCAGAACTTTGAGCTGACATGTCAGAGCGTCCGTAACCAAGAGAACCAGTTGCATCCTGCTCAGAACGCCAAGTGCGATCATCATATCCCAAACCACTACCATAGAAATCAGCTAAATCCCCCACACCATAACTACCACTAGATGCAGCATATGATGTTAAAGGGGCCCCACTTTTTCTGACATTTCCGCCATAGCCTCCTGGCAACCCATACATGTTATCACCATTCCCGTAACCAAGATTTCCGCTTTTGCTAATAACATTTCCTCCACCTTGAGAGGAAATTGAAGATGAACCCCAAACTCCACTGTTGTTAAAGTTTCCTCCAACAATGTTCCCGCTTCCAGATACTATAGAATTTCTAGAGCTCGGGGAGTTTGTTGCGTTACGCAGTCCTCCATCGCCCCATAAATTGCGAGTTGCTGAGTTTAAGGACAAAGTGTTTCCTCCATTAACTCCATCAAACCCAGCGCCACCACCAAATCTGTTTGAGCTATAATATGGATTCAGTCCCTCTCCATAGCTTAAACTACTGTTAATGTTTGCACTTCCCCCGTATCCCGGGTTCAGGCTTGGTTCAAAGTTAAGACCGATACCATAACCAGAAGCAAATGGCGCAAAGGCGCTCCTACCTCCAGCAATCGGACTAAATCTACTATCAAGGAAGTTATTCATCCTATTTAATCCATAGCCATACCGATCAAGCGGGCTTTGGCTAGGACCTGGGGGTAACTCTTTAGGGACAGCACGCTTGACCTCAACCATTTTATCGTTCAGCTCGTGGAAAGTCTTGAGTAAGACTCTATCTACTGCATCCTCTGAATCATAAGTAATGAATCCAAAGCCTCTAGGTCTTTGAGTGTTATGATCATACATAACTACTGCATCTGTGATTGTTCCAAATTGCTCAAAATACTTCTTAAAGTCGATCTCAGTAACAGTGGATGCTAAACCTCCAACAAAAATCTTTCTTGAACGTCCCGGACCAGGACTAGGAGAACCATGAATACTATTACTGCTTTTACTTGTTGTGCTCTGGTCATCCCTTGGAACCGCCTTCTTTGCTTCAACCTATTAAATTATGACATTGTAAGAAAAATGGATTATTTATCAGAGAAATCAGATAGAAATTAAAACAGCTTACCATCCTGCCGTCAATGTTGTGTTTCTCCTTAACTACCCTCTCAGCAACAGCAGGATCAGCAAAGACCACAAAACCAAAACCACGAGCACGGCCAGTAGTCCTATCCTTCATAATTACAGCTTCTATAACCTCCCCATAAGTACTAAAATACTCCTTTAAACGCTCTTCGTCTGTGTCCCATGAAATTCCACCAACAAATAACTTGCCTAACTCAGATTGCATTTTCCTACAATACCAAAATCAACAATCCTCAATAACCCATGTCCACATTTTCCCTTCAACATTATGCAACTTTAGAAATTCCACCAACAAATAACTTGCCAAACTCAGATTGCATTTTCCTATGATACCAAAATCAAGAATCCTGAATAACTAACTTCCACATTTCCCATTCAAAATTATGCTCGGGGGGGAAGCTACATTGTGCTAAGGGTGGTCTTCGTCGAAAAATTACACTGTGTATATAGGTAAAACAATAGATTTTTGAGGTATATAACATATATTTAACACTCTTTGTTGGGAAATCTTTTTCACTTCTTTCAAGTTTGAACACCCTTAGTGCAATTTCTAACTTCGCCACTCATTATGCTACTTTAAGCCCCAAAAAAAAGGAAAAAAAATACTACAATTTTCTTCATGGTACCATATTCATTTTGCAGAAAAAGAGAAAGCTTAAGGTAAATCCAAAATACAGCATTAATTAAATGAAATGCAGATTATTAATAAAGAGCAGCAAAACAGTAAAGGTCATACCTTTACTATGAAGTAGTATTAAGAGAGCCTCACAAACAGACAAGAATCTGAAACTGATCAAAATATTATCAGATTCAATCAAAAGGAATCTGATCCTTAATGAAACAAACAAACAAGAAACCAGAGGTAAAAGCTCAAGCATACAGCAACCCAACAATGAAAATATTTCATCAAACTTAAAAGACTTTTGAGGAAAATAAGAAATACCCAAATCAAGATTCTGTCTTTTGAAAATACCCAAATGAAAAAATCAACAAGATCTACAGAGGAGGCAGTACAAAGTGCCCCCTCTATATTTCCCTTTACTTTTGTGTTCCCACTTTTTTTTTTTTTTTTTACCAAATTGAGAACAATAATACTATGTGTTTATAAGAGGAGATTGATTCAATTCTCAAGCCTTTAAAGTTTTGATTTTGATAAAGTTTTAATTTTTTTTTGTTTGTTTGGTTTTAGATTTTTTAAATGTTTTTTTTTTTGTGAAGAATGAGAATATGGGGTAATGAGGAAGAAAGAAGAGAGAGGAATTTGGTGTGATTTGATCTGAAGGATTGGCTTTTGAATTGCTTGTCCTCCAATTAATTCCTTCCTTATATATACTTACTGGAAAAAATTGGTGTAATGGGGAAGGAAAAGAAAAGGAGATGGTTTGAGTTTGAAGTTTTTCTTGGTCTGATTTTGATGATTAGATAGATGGAAGGGGCTTTGAATAAATAAGGAAACTTCTCATTTTCGACCAAAAAATGGAAAAAGATCAAATTTGCCCGTATATTATTCAAAATTGCTTAAATTTGTCATATGTTACACTTTTGGTTTATTTATATTTTGTACCCTATCAATACTGAATCATTTCCTATTTATTGGCTAATGGGGCTCCAACGTAAATTGAGTGAACTTTATGTGTCCAATTTTTTTGAGAAAAAAAGTTTTCAAATTTACCTCTCAACTAATGACTATAATATTCTCATACTGAAGCTATGTTATGAATCAAGGACAAAAACAAGATTTTTTTCCCTAATAACAAAGTTAATATTAGAAGAAAAGTTTAATGCATAATAAAATTGCTTAACTTCGGATTGTACAACAGCAAATTTTTGACCTTTGTTTCAAAAGAAGCATCATGTTTTTGTAATGCCACCAAGTAAGCTTTGACACAACTTCAATTTGATAAGTAATGAGATTGTAAATTAGTCTCTGATGTATAATCTTCTTATTTCAACTTCAACCTAAAATATAAATTTTGAAGTTAAAAACATATATAAATAATATTTCGAGTAACATAATAATTTTCACTTTCACAAATTCAACCTTTTCTTCTCAAGTGAAATTTAAGTGCAACAACAATTTTAACTTACAAATATTCTTTTTTAAACTTCAGCAAATATAATCCCAATATATGTCACTGGTACAGTAAAAGTAAAGTCAAAAAATTTCCAAAAAAATAAAAAGAAATTCTTTAACCTTTTTATGAGTAGTTCTGATGAAAATAACTTAGCTAATTTGATTCCTTCTCTTATTAATGGGCAGTGTGTGGGCAATTACCATCTTATTTAATGTGGCATCACAGAATTTCAAATATTTATTGTTTTGGGTATTACCAAACCTAAATCTTGTTTTCATAAATCACATTAAAGTTGACATTCAACTATGAAAAAAGTCTACTTAAGAGTGGATTAGATTAGTCAATTTGGCCGAATAACAACCGTAGAAACTTTTATTAGTATTCTAATCTAAAGTATCTGCAAAATTCATATTTGGACAAATAGAAAAAAACTTTATTTGGTGATTTACGTAATTTAGACAGTATTTGGTGATTTAATGTAAATCACTAAAATATTGACAATTCCGCAAAGTGACCAAAAATATATATTGTTTTTAAAAGGAAAAAATGGAGTGAAATTTTTCTAGAAAATCGACGATAATTTGTTGAACTAAGATATTGTTTTTTCCCCAATTTTTTTAGAGCTTGTTTGGATGATTGTCATATATAGTTTCATAATGTATCTTATAGTATTGTACTATATCGTTTTGATATTATACAATATTTAGATAGAATGTATTGTTTGTTGTCGTTTCATGATGAAGAATAAAATTGACCAAAAAAAAAAGGTAGGAGATAATATTATTATATAAAAAGGTAGGGTAAATGAAAAATAGGATTATTTATTAAAGGAAGCCATTCCTAATAGGAAGTTTCTAGCCGTCTTTCTTGAGGAGCGAGAAAATAGAGGAAATGAACTATCTGGTTTGGCCACTACATTTTATGAACACTACTAGAAATCAGCTAAAAAGTGACCAAAATTTAGCGACCAACGTTGGTCTGTCCAAAAAAGCGACCAACTTTGGTCGCCAAACTGGTGAAAATAATAAAATAATAATCTTAAATACATTAGCGACCAACTTTGGTCGCAACTTGGTCGCAAAGTTCGTCAAATTGTTAACCAGACTGGTCAGACCTATTTGGTCAAAGAAATTTCAAGATTAGCGACCAACGTTGGTCGATTAAGAGGACCCACGTTTAAAATTAGCGACCAACGTTGGTCGCTTAGTAAGGGGTAACTGTTGGGCGAGATAAGCGACCAACGTTGGTCGCTTATCTGGGGAATAAAAAAAAATCAGATTTATATTTTGCGACCAACGTTGGTCGTTAATGTTAAAGTATATATATTTAGCGACCAAAGTTGGTCACTCTAAGGTCAACATTTTGTCAAAATTAAATCACTTTTGTATTTACTGTCTAAATAATATAAATGTAAGCCGTTAACACTTTTATAATACAAGGGATGAATATGCAGTTAAGTTGTACTACGGAGCGTGCGTGCGTATCCATATATATATATATATATATAAAAGAACATGAAGCGCTCGGAACACAGGGACTGATTTTTTCGGTATTGATACACTTGTAAAGTGATTTATCGATTTATAACCTACGTACTCATATGCATGTATATATATTAACAATAAATTAAAACATCTCGATTATATATATATATATATATATATAAAAGCTATATTCGATATAATATTAGCTAATGCACTAATACTTAGTGCATAGTAGAGTATAGTATTCATATACTAAATGTATTGCATATACTAAGTATATAGCTAAGTGTACACTTAATATATATATATAGTACAATATACTATATAATACACTATA
>MCJB01046678.1:70280-88643 GCA_002018475.1 Nicotiana obtusifolia
TTAATATATATATATATATATATATATATATATATATATATATATACACACACACACACTATACTATATATAAATATATAAGCTATATTTGATATAATATTAGCTAATGCACTAATACTTAGTGCTTAGTATAGTATAGCATTCATATACTAAATATATTGCATATACTAAGTGTATAGTATAGTGTATTATATAATACGCTATACTATATATATATATAGTATAGCGTATTATATATCAAGTTATATATATACATATATATATATATATATAAGAACGTGAAGCGCTCGGAACACAGAGGCGGGTTCTTTAGGTGTTGATACACTTGTAACGATGAATCACCGTTATAGTATAATATATATATATACCTTGATATATAATACACTATATTATACACTTAGTATATGAAATACACTTAGTATATATACATATATACTTATATTATACTATATATGTATCGAATATAGCTTTAATATTTATAAATATATATATGTATATATATATATATATATATATATATATATATAAATATACTATAGTAATAAATATATACATACATATATATATATACACTATAGTATTATATATACATATACACGTATTATATAGAACAGAGTACACTGGAGCGACCAAAATTGCGACCAACGTTGGTCGCAAAATTTAATTTTAAAATTTTTAGATAAGCGACCAACGTTGGTCGCTTTTTGTAATTACAGAAACAAAAGCGGGGTTTCCCCTTAATTCGCCAAAATTTCCCAACTTTCTTATTTTTCTAACCCTAATCCCATTCCCCCACCCCGCGACACCAAGCCCCACTGCTGCTCGTCGCCGCCGCCGCCGCCGCTGCTCGTCGCCGCCACTGCTGCCGCGCCTATCTCTCTCCTTCTCCACCTACAAAAAATCAAGGTTAGAATTATAACCTTCAATCTGTGTAGAATATGATTTACAAGGATTAAAAATGGCTTAAAGAGTCAGTTATCATAGTTTTGTTCATGATTTCAATTGATGAACTGTTCTTTCAGGACACCTACAAAATCCAAAAAAAAAATAGAAAAATCAGTCACTAAATGAGTTAGAAAAATCAGTCACGTAATAGTTTCACCTTCATTATTAATTATGCTTTTGGTAAAAGTTAGAGACGAATTTTCCGTCACTAAATCAAAATAATCATTTTGAAAATTAATAACTATCGAAAAATTAGCGACAAAAAATTCGTGATAAAATATGTAATCGATATACAGCAGATAAAATAAAAAAGAAAATGAGTTTAATTAGTGTTGAATTTAGTTTAGTTAGATTTGAATTATACGTTGTGTTGTCTTGAAATTTTATGAATTGGATTTGAATCGAACCTTTAGGATACGAATTGGACTTTTAGTTTATGAATTGAACCCTTAGGATATGAATTGAAATTTTAGTGTATGAATTGAACTTTTAAGATATGATTAACTTTTAGTTTGGAAATTGAAATTTTAGGGTATGAAATTAATTAACTAGAAAAATATTGGAATATGAATTAACTAAATTAATTTCCTCTTGTTTTATTTGTATAGATGGAACATCGTACTTGGATGTACAATAGGAATTATCCTAATCGACGGGGATTGAGGGAGGATTTTGTAGAAGGGGTGGATGACTTTATTAGACATGCAATGTCACTTCCACCATACCTAATTGAAGGAGTAATTAGGTGCCCTTGTGTTAAGTGCGACTGTATGAAGTTTGAAAAACCGGATGAAGTTAAGCTTCATCTTTATAGAAGGGGGTTTATAGAAAATTACTTTGTGTGGACTAATCATGGAGAGATCGATGGTAGCCATGGGATATTTCATAATCTAGTTGTGGGTGAAAGTAGTAGGTCGGTGGAGAATACAAATAGTGATTCCGGAATTCATCATATGGTTGCGGATGCTTTTGGGATGCACTTTGGGTGTGATTCCAATGAAAATGTTGAACAAACTCCTAATGATGAGGCAAAACATTTTTATGAACAATTAGAGGAAGCTAGTCGTCCACTACGTAACGTAAGTCCGCACTCTAAGTTGTCTGTTGCAGTTAGATTACTAAGTATGAAATCTGATTGGAATATTTCTCAAGGAGCCATGGACTCTTTCATTGACCTTATACGTGAACTAGTTGACTGTGATGTCGACTAACCTGTTGATTTCTATAAGGCAAAGAGATTGGTTTCTAAGTTAGGACTTTCGTCAATGAGAATTGATTGTTGTGAAGATGGTTGCATGTTATACTATAAAGATGATGCAGGTTTGGACAATTGTAAATTTTGCGAAAAGCCTCGTTTCAAGAGGCTTTCCAGCGGGAAGATGGTCGCTATCAAGTCGATGCATTATTTACCTCTTATACCTAGGTTAAAGAGGTTATATGCGTCGATGAGCTCTGCTCCTCATATGAGATGGCACTTTGAAAATAGAAGACTACCCGGTGTTATGTGTCATCCTTCAGATAGAAAAGCTTAGAAGCACTTTGATAGGACGTATTCGGATTATGCTAGTGAACCGAGCAATGTTCGGTTGGGTTTGTGTGCTGATGACTTCACCCTATTTTCTGTTTCTGCAACACCTTATTCATGTTGGCTTGTCTTTCTTACACCTTATAATCTACCATCAGAGTTGTGCATGACTAGTCCATACATATTCTTGAACTGTATTATCCCTGGTCCACGTAATCCAAAAAGCTTAATTGATGTATATTTGCAACTTTTGTTTGATGAGCTAAAACAATTGCGGTACGATGGTGTTGAAACATATGACATATCAACCAAACAGAATTTCAATTTGCGTGCTAATTTAATATGGACAATTAACGATTTTCCTGCGTATGGAATGTTGACTGGGTGGATGACTGCTGGGAAGCTAGCTTGTCCTTACTGCATGGAAAATAGTAAAGCGTTCACTTTGAAATATGGCCGAAAGCAATCATGGTTTGCTTGTCATCGTCAGTTCTTGCCTCCTGATCATGAGTTTAGAAGGATGAAAAATGCATTCAGAAAGAATAAAATGGAATGTGATTTTCCACCTCTGATACTTTCAGGAGAGGAAATATGGGAGAGGGTCCAGAACTTCAGTAAAGTTACTGAAGCTCCACCTTATAGTTTCCCAGGATACGGTGTTACTCACAATTGGGTGAAAAGGAGTTTATTTTGGGATTTGCCTTATTGGAAGGATAATCTTCTCCGTCACAACCTTGACGTCATGCACATTGAAAAGAACTATTTTGATAATTTGTTCAACACAGTGATGGATGTTAAAGGTAAGACCAAGGATAACGCAAAGGCTATAATGGACTTACAAGAATATTGCAGGCGGCCTGAACTACACTTGCAGATAGCACACAATGGTAAGGTGTTCAAACCCAAAGCAAGTTACACATTCACTTTGGAGGAACGACGGCAAATTTGTGATTGGGTAACGAAATTGAAGATGCCTGAGGGTTATGCGTCGAATTTTGGGCGAAAAGTTGATATGGAGGCGGGGAAGTTGAGCCATTATAAAAGTCATGACTGTCATGTCTTCATGGAGACCTTAGTGCCTATTGCATTTTGTGGTTTGCCTGAAAGAATCTGGAAACCCATCACAGAGATTAGTTTGTTTTTCAAAGACTTGTGTTCTTCCACGTTAAGGGAAGAAAACCTACTGCAGATGGACCAGAACATTCGTGTCACCTCTTCTAAGATGGAAAAGATATTTCCATGTGGGTTTTTTGATGTGATGGAACACCTTCTAATCCACCTTGTACACGAGGCACAACTTGGAGGGCCCGTTCAATGCAGATAGATGTATCCCTTTGAGAGGTAATATTATATGTTTGATGTAATTTTCTGTTTTATTTTAATGTTCTTGGCTAACCTGAAATTATGATAGGACAATCGGAAAATGCAAACAATTTATTAGGCAGAAGAACATGGTTGAAGGATCTATATGCGAAGCATATCTTGCAAAGGAGACTGCTCATTTTTGCTCTTATTATTTTGAGAATAATGTGCCATGTGCTAGGAATAGGCCCAACAGGCACACAGTCGACCTTATGAATGATCCGTCATATCTGCCTATGTCCATATTCAATCAACCAGGCCGATGTTCTAAAGATGTTAGAAAGAGGAGTTTGAGCGATATGGAGTTCAAGTCAGCTACACTTCACGTGTTGCTAAATTATCCCCAAGTCGTACCATTTCTCAAGTAAGTATTGATTTAGTAGTTATCAAAATATAACAATTACTGTGATTACATCTCAATGCGACTACTAAAAATATTTGATGTGTCACAGTCACTTTGTGGGTCAATTTGGCCATGATGCTGTATATAAGAGATTTGATACGTGGTTCAAACAATTTATAAGTTTCTCCTTAAAATATTCTAACACTATGTAGGTAAACAATGTTTGGAAGTTATGCTACCATATGAATATTTTTTAACAATATGTAGGTAAATGATCCAAATAATGGTGTAAACTAATTTTTGAAAGATATATCTTGGGGACCTGGGGTTGAGGTCAGAACAATTTCTAAGTACATTGTGAATGGATATAAGTTCCATACCGAGGGTTGCTCAAAAAATAAAAATAGCAACAACAGTGGGGTGTGGGTTCAAGGTGGTGATGGCAACCAAGATGGAGATATTGATTATTATGGTGTGATCAAAGAAATAATTGAACTAGAATATACAGGTTGGCCATACAAGAAATTGATAATCTTTAGATGCAAGTGGTTTGACCCACATCCAACAAGAGTTACTAGAGTCCACAATCAGTACAACATAATTGAGATTAATCATACGAGGGAGTATGATCGCTATGATCCTTTCATAATTGCACATAATGTTAGGCAAGTATATTATGCTCCTTATCCATTGCGGCGGAATAAGTCTGATTGATGGGTTGTAATATAAACCAAGCCTGTGGGTAGGGTGGAAGTTGAGAATGTGTTAGATGTTGCATATCAAAACGATATCTCCACTGTTGACCAAATAGTGGATAAAGTTTTAGAAAATAATTTGGAACATCCTGAACACATACTGGAAGAAGTTGATATTTCTGAAGTAAGAATTACAGAAAACGAGGAAGAAGTATCAACCAATGAAGCTCAAACTACCAAGGAAGAAGAATTCTCGGACGAGGAACTATACGACGATGAGCTTTAAACAGTTGGTTTCTTTAACAACTCTCGTTTATAGCTATTTTCTTTATATCTTTCAATCTAAATATGTATTATATTATGCAGATGACAGGCAAGGGTCGAGGTAACAATGATTCTAGTAGTTCTCAGGATCGAGAAAAGGCTAGGAAACCAAAGAGGAGGGTAGAAGATTATACTCCAACTTGTCCTGCCGTTTCAGAGTTGCCTATGCCTACGTCTTTTCCTCCACTCCAGGGCTATTCTGAGCTGCCACAGCATCACCAGCCCTACACCTTCGTGCAGACACCAGGTCTTTCATCACAGGGCCATAGGATTGTACGTCCAACATACAGTCCAGCTGCCGCACATCCATGTGGATCTCAGCCATCTGCATCGCATGGACCGCATCGATCCATGTCACATTCACATGGATCACAGGCATCAGTGTCGCAGCCACTGGGGTCACAACTACTGGGATTGCAGCCACTCGGGTCACAGCCACTCGGGTCACAGCCACTCGGGTCACAGCAATCAGTGTCATGTCCCCCTGCGGCCCATAGAGCTATGTCGCGGTCACAGGGCTCGCAGCCATCTTCATCTGGGACTCCATCTATTACAGGCCTTCGCCTGCGAGACACTAGCTCCGACCCCCTACACCTTCCACACATGCCTCTGATGTACATGGTTCAGACGGTGATGGTAATGATGATGAGGAGGTGCATCGTGATCAATATGGCAGGATCATCATAGTCCCAGAGGGTGACAGGTAAGAGTTATTTGTTATTTTTTACGTTTATTATTTTGTACGGTTTTACTAAGATATTAATGTGTTTTCTTAATTACATTAAAGGTTCATCCCTAGTAATCTTACTACAAGGATAATCACCCAAGCCACCAGAAAGCTATTAGATGGCCCTTATGCGACTTGGAGTGATTTCCCATTCTAGCTTAAGGAGCAAATTTTCAATGAATTTAAGGTATAAATGTTCTTTTAAGCAGTACAATTATTTATATTTATGATATTTCCATCTAAATACTTAACTTTTGAAATACAGAGCAAGTGTGTATGGGAACACCGCTATAGTGCGGATGTAGCTGCTAATTTCCATATCAAGGCTCGCAAGCGGTTGTCACATTGCTTTTCCAGAGCTAGAAAGTCGAACCAGAAGCCCTCCTGGTTGCTTGATTATCTATGGGAGGATTTGCAAAGGCAATGGCTAACCACAGAGTTCTTAAAGAAGAGCAAGAAAGGAAATAAAGCTCGTGCTTTTGAGAAGGGAGGCTCCATGCACATTGGAGGAGCGATCAGCCTCGGTACAATAAAGAGGAGAATGGTACGTAATTGCTTAATTTAATTTTAATTTTCAACGTCTATTCTGTTTATTAACTAAAATTTATGAGTTTTCAGGAGAAGAAGTTGGGCCGTCCGATGAGGCAAGATGCGTTATTCAAGGAGACTCATATTGTCAAGAAGAAGAAAAATTCGGATGAAGAAAAGTGGGTCGAGGGCCGAGCCTCAACTGTACATGTAAGTTTTCAATTTTCATTAAGTACTTTGATTTACTTTTATATAACTTTTGAAATACTAACTCAATGTAATTTTTCTTATAGGGTCGCTTCACAGCTGAGGTTGAAGAATTCATACGCAGCCAGCCACCATCTTCATCGGGCGACCCAATCCAACCGTTGGACGAGGATGCTGAAAGACTATGGACGCAGGCTGCTGGCGGTCCAAAATGGGGGAAGGTATACGGGCTTCCCACTAAGAAATTCCACCGCTATAAGTGTGGAATGCAAGGAATAGGCACTTCCGCGCAAGCGGAGCAACTTGATGGGGAGAGCCTCTCCTTTGTGCGGGAGACTGGGGCAAAGCTCACAGCCGAGCTAGAAGCCTCCAAGGAAAGAGAAAGGGTTAGAGATGCTCAGTATATTGCCATACAAGAGTAGCTCAAATCTCTCTTGGCTTCTGGCGCTTTTCCGATTCTCCGGTCTCGTGAATCATCGCCAGAGGCTCACCTTCCCCGTGCTACTTCCTCCCGTCCTCCCCGTCATCATCCCTCCGGTCCTACACAACTACACCCTTATCCATACCGTCTTCATGATGAAACTTCATCGGACGATGACACAAATGATGTACAAAATAATCCTTGAATTGTAATAACATTTAACTTATTTTGGTTAGCTTATGTATAAGTTCTATTGAACTTTATACTTTGTTACTTTTAATGTTGTTGTTGTTGTTTAATGTTGTTGTTGTTATTATTGTTGTTGTTTATTGTTGTTGTTGTTGTTGTCGTCGTTGTTGTTTATGGCATTGTTGATGTTGTTGTCGTCGTTGTTGTTGTCCGTTATGGCATAAAATGCCTGTTTAGGATTTTGGTAAGCTGGCAGGTGGTGTAGCTGCCAAAACAGGCGGTTTTTTGGAAAAATGAACCAAGAAAAGTGACCAACGTTGGTCTCAAGTTGGTCGCTTTTCACTGAAAAAAAACAATATTCTAAAAAATAGCAACCAATGTTGGTCGCTATTCAACCCAGATTTTAAAACTGTGCAAATATAGCGACCAACATTGGTCTCTTATCATAAAAAAAAAAAAATTCTTCACTGTTGCGACCAATGTTGGTCACTATTCAACCCAGATTTTAAAACTGTGCAAATATAGCGACCAACGTTGGTCGCTTATCATAAAAAAAAAAAATGCTTCACTGTTGCGACTAAGGTTGGTCGCTATTTTACCCAGATTTTTAAAATCTGAAAATATTGTGACCAACGTTGGTCGTTTATCGTAAAATAAATATTATGTTCTTCAATTTAGCGACCAGGGTTGGTCGCTTAATCAAAATAAAAATAATAATATTAATTATTTTGCGACCAACGTTGGTCACAATTTTCCAGATTATAATAAATAAGAAATACCGTAATTTATATGTAGAGACTAACGTTGGTCGCTATATGTTCTACCGGAATGTTTGTTCCTTTTGCCTTAGAGACCAAAGTTGGTCGCTAAGGTAAAGGGACCAGCTGAATATAGACCAGGCCTGTTCGGTAGCTTTTTGGTCGCTTTTGGACAAAAAGAGACCAACTTTGATCGCTTTTTGTGGTCGCTTTTTAGCTGATTTCTAGTAGTGAAAGGGTAGAGATGAATCCCTAAGAGCAGAAAGATCAGAAGGAAGTAGGCTCTTAGATAGGGCATTTTCGCTTAGCTGCTGGCTTACCTAAATCGCTGTTAGCATGTTAGCACGAGAGTGGATCGGGGAATCGAAAATGCTTTTTTGGTTGTTTCACACAAGGAACCTCCCGCTTTTAAGGATAAACTACGATATTTGATAGATTGGCAGGCCAGCCACGTAATTTATTCCTCAAACTGAACGAACTTGACATGCTTCTTTAGTTTAGGGCTATAGAGTTTACTTGCTTCTCACTAACGGCAGAACCGTGAGTTCATCTTTCGACTCTAAACCAAATTAAAAACATTCGCCTATAGGATGACAAATACATGAAAAGAATCATATTGAAAACACTCCTAACTCAACCCCTTCGTTCGTAAAGCCTGTGTATTATAAGTGATCCGAACTAGAGTTATTTACTCGATCGCAGACATTTCTGGAACATCTCTAACAGAGGTGCAAATATTCAATTTTGAAAGAGGCATTTACCTATTACAGAGATGGTGCGATTTGATTAATTTTTTTTAATTCATATTTATTCATTTTTTCAGTCTAAGGAGGAGAAAACCACATGATTCGAGAAAATTTTTGAAAAAAATCTATGCGCCCCCTTATCCATATCTAGCTACTGACTATGGTACACAATTGTCATTGTTCACACATCACATGTGGATTTGTGGATTTCTCATAGTTGGTGCTGCCGCGCATGCATCCATTTTTATGGTAAGAGATTATGATCCAACTACTAGGTGCAACGATCTATTAGATCGTGTCCTCAGACATCGTGATGTAATCATATCCTGTAGTTTGTAGTTTTCCTGAATTAAGTCAAGTATCACACCTCTTTCTACCCATCCTGTATATTGTCCCCTTTGTTCCCTGTTGAAATAGAACCTTAATTTATTACTTATTTTTATTAGATTTTAGATTGTTACCACCTAATTACCTCATTTCCTCCATGGGGAAGAAACAAAATTAAGAAACCCGTAAATATTGAAAAAACTAGAATTATTGTTAACCAAGAAAAATAATTCGTAGTAAAGACAAGATATACTTGGACAATAAAAATCCGTGCTCAAAATGTTTTGATAATAAAAAGGGCAAGATGAAATAAAAAAATAAGGATCAAATTGGTCGTTGCATAAAGTGACACTTTTCGTCGTTACGTAACGACGGATTTAATGACACGTTACAATAAAATTTAGATAACAACCAAACAAACTTTGTATTTAAAATAATATTACGAAATAACACAACATATAACAACCATCCAAACAAGTTGTTAAAGAGTGAATTACAAATATTTTCTTTCGAAAATTACAATTTGATTCGAATAAATATCTATTTAACACAATATTAACAACAAAAAATATAATGTGATCTTATAGGTGGGGAGGGTCCTCTAGGGTGACTGTTTTTAATAAACATTTGGCTAAAGATAAAAAAAAAAAGTATTAATAATAAGAAGTAATAACATCAAGATAATAATAAGAAAACGGAAGAAACAATAGAAAATATGTACTATTTATTAGTAACTGTCTAATTTCAAAAAAGGAAAAAACCAAAAAAGTGTATCGAGATTTTTATCTTTTTTTGCTCGAGAAGTTGAATGTTTTTACTTTTTCCCTCTCCCTCCAAGTCTAAAAAACAAAAAATTCATAACCCTTTGACCCTTTCCTCCAATATTCAAAATCAACACCTTTTTTATAAAGCTTTGAAATCCTTTCTTCAACTTTTCCTCTCACATAATTACAAGCATAGCTCCTGAAAAGAAGAAGAAAGTACAATCTTCAGTTCTTCACCATGTCTTGTTCAACTTCTTCATTCAAAAATCCAGTTTCTGTACCCACCGGAGCAGACCAAAGAGGCCATAATCATGGTAATTCAGGCGAAATCCATGTAATTTTCGGTCCAATGTTTGCTGGTAAAACCACTGCTCTTCTTCGCCGGGTTAATTCTGAAGCCAAACTGGGCAGGTACAAAAATATTTTGTTTTTGTAGAATTTATAGGCTTTATTGGCGTAAGGGGTTGTGGATTATTTACAATCTGGATCTTTGTGTTTGCCCTCTGTTTTAAGTTGTTTGACTTTGTTTAAAGGGATATACAGTTGAAAAAAGAGTTTTAAGTCCGATATATTGGCAGCCAATGGCGTAGCTTTGTTGTCCTAGGTGTGGTCAAAGTGATCGCCATTCACCGAAAAATTATACTGTATATAAAGGTTGAATACAACTTTACATGATCATATATTGTATTTTGAACATACTTAACAGAGTAGAAAGAGGCAGTCTAATGGTTAAGTGTGTTCAAAGTGAGAGGAGTTCATGAGTTTAAATCCTTGTTTTAACATTTTTATCTGCCATTTTGTTCTCCGAAATTAAATAGAGATCACCGTCTGATTGGCTCTGCTTTTTTTAACCTAAAATTTTCCTAATAATTAACTCTTAAAGCTTAAAAGTTGTGTAAAAACAAACAATCAATTTTAAAAGAAATTTTTTAATTAAAAGTTGCTTATTATACAAATCTCAGAATTTAGAAGTCAAGCTCTATAAAAAAAAAATTTAACAAAAAGTTATCTGTAGGCTTTACACTCTCTCAGCTCTCTCTTTGTTTTGGTTCTATGCTTACCTTTATTAGTATAATTCCTTTTGTTTTTTATGTTAGTTTTAATTATACAATTGTAGTTCTATTACAAGTCTTTTATGGTTTAGCTAATTATTACATAGTTTGATTAAAAAACTCTAGTGCACTTATTCATCGAGAATAATCATAGACTTCTTTAAAGTTTGAATACTGTTGACGAAATTATTAGCTACACCACTGCAGATGATGTGGAAAAAATTTACATCACGAATCACTTATAAGTTAATAACAGGTAAATTTCTAAAATAAGTATTAATTGTAACTTGTTAAACTGATAACTAACCTACTATAGTAGGTTGAAAAATATTGTTTAGTTTAAAAACAACCTTTACACTTATTGCACATATAAATTAAAATATAGGAAATTCTTGCTCCCTATGTTCCATTATACGTGGCACTGTTGTTTCTATTTGGGAAGTTAAGGTGATTTTTCTTTGACCATGTTCTTTGTAGTGTTTTAATATTTTTTTTCAATTATTAACTATTGTCACATATATCACCTTATAAGTAGTTCTCAAATTTGTAAATCTTATTCCAAAAATCTGAAGAATCTATGTTTGAATTCACATTGAAATTTAAAAGTTTAACACTTGAACTTTGAACCCCGCCACACATAATTGAACTGAGGGGGTAACATTTTAAGCTAGATATGCATAACATATAAAACATAACCTTAGTACTAAATTATTTGTTTCTGTATCTTGTGGAGTTTACAACAAGTTGAGATATCTGAATGTATCAATCTTTTCGGATAGATTAACCTGTTGATAGGTGGTTGATTGGTTATAATATTGTTGTATATGATGCAAGTTATGAACTTTGATATATGTGAAATTGATGTAGTTCCTGTGTTGCTAATTTTGGTTGATTAATTTCTATATCCTTTTTGTAACTTGTGTTCTTCAAATATGTTGCAGAAATGTGGTAATGATCAAGTCAAACAAAGATACGAGGTATGCAGTAGATGCAGTGGTGACACATGATGGCACAAAATTCCCATGTTGGTCATTGCCCAATCTATCATCCTTCAAACAGAGATTTGGACCAGATGCCTACGAAAAGGTGCAGTCCTTTTCTTACTTTCTTCTCCTTGTGCTATTCTTGGAAACTTGTGTGAATTGAGACTTAGTGCCTATTCTTGAAATTCTAGGTTTGTGATCCTAGAAAACTATCTTGTGCTGAGGGTCTACTGAAACAACCTCTCTACATTCATTGTGGGGTAAGCTCTGGGTACTCACTACCCTACTCAGATCCCACTTGTGGGATTATACCGGGTTTGTTATTATTGTTGTTGTCGATCCTAGAAAACTAGTGTGTTATGTTCAGGTTGACATATATAGACAAATGTTTTTGATTGGTTACTGACTGATCGGGTTCTTGACTATGAGTGATCAGATTCTTCTTTGGTTGCAACTTTGTTGATATTGGAAAGCTATGATGTTAAAAAGAAAGAGTCAACTTTCTTGCATCAATTCCTTCTCTTTTTACTGGAAGGGAAGGAACTAAAGGTTTTGTTATAAATATGGCAAACACTTTTACTGGAATCTTGTTTATCTTTTAGCATAGTGGTGAGGACTCTCCATCTCCAGCTGTAAAGTTGGGGATTTGAGTCACTATGGGAATAAAACAGAAAAGACTATTGTTTTGTCTTGCAATCAAGGGTGTGGCCTAATGGTCAATAAAGCGAATGAACATCATTGAAAACTGTGGCCTAATGGTCAATAAAGTGAATGAACATCATTGAAAACTAGGTTTTATATCCAAGCAAGACAAAAACGCTTGGCGATTTATTTTTATGTGCCTAAACCTTGATGGATAGAGTTACTTGATATTTATCCCGTTGGAAAGTAGCATGTATATGGTGGAATAGTCAAGTTGTTGTGAAAGAAAGAACCTATGTTTGGCTCCTGGTTGGTAATGGCTTTAGCGGGTTGGAATTTACCAACACAAAGAAAAAAGTCCGGTGTGAAGGGGAAGATTTGAGCACATAGAAGTAATGGAGAAGGTGAAAGTTGCTTGGCTTAGAGCTATTGACCTTTTGAAAGAACAAGTTTGTCTCGCAATGAAGAAGATGCTAACTATTGTAGAACTCTAACACAAGAATCTCGATATGGTTGTTGCTATTCAGCGTTTTGTAGTTTATTTTTCTAGTTAGCTATTACTGTGTACCTTAAGAAATCTATTCGTTAGCAGGTGGATGTGATCGGCATTGATGAAGCTCAGTTTTTTGATGACCTTTATGATTTCTGCTACAAAGCTGCTGATATTGATGGGAAGACTGTAGTTGTTGCTGGCCTAGATGGTGACTACTTAAGGTAATCCCTGACTACTTAAGAATTTGGAGTGTCAAATTATTCAGCACAAACTGTATTCTGATGATAATTCATGCTTGCTTACAGGAGGAAGTTTGGCTCAGTACTTGATATTATTCCGCTAGCAGATTCCGTTACAAAGTTGACGGCAAGATGCGAAATATGTGGCAAACGAGCATTTTTTACCTTAAGAAAAACTGAAGAGATGCAGAAGGAGCTTATAGGTGGTGCTGCTACGTACATGCCCGTCTGTCGACAACACTATGTCAATGGCAAATCCATTATGGAATCTGCGAAAAAGGTCATTGAATCTCATCAGGTGCAGGAACTGATTCCAGAGAAACCTTTAGTTGCTTAGTAACAGTTCTGGCTTGTATATATATTTTCTTGTGTTCAACTTGTTTAATCGTCTTTTGTTAGACTATCGGTTTCTACCTTTCTGGATCATGTAGCTAAGTGACAGTATCCTGCAATATATCATCAATGTCAACAAGTGCTTACCTTAGTGACTATGTTGAGCTTGTAGTTGTGGAGCTGTTTTCTCCATCTGTATCATATGCTACACATGAGCCTGTAGTTAACAAGCTCTACCTTACATGAAAATAGCATCAGCTAGCCAGTTTTTGGACTGGTAATCAAAAAATAGCCAGCGTTTGTAAAGTCATTGAAAAATAGCCACTATTTTATGCGGAGATAAAAACTGGACAAAAATTACCCTAGTTGAAATACAGAAAATTCTAGTATAATATGTTGGATTATGAAGCTCTTGCATATAAACTTCTAGTATATTATGTTGGAATTCCAGCAAATTATGAAATTTCAGCACATTATGCTGGAATCTCATATGTAAAAAATTCGTACTCCAGCATATTATGTTGTAATTTTTCAGTTTTTTAAGGGTGTTTTTGTTAAGATTTTATCTTTATGTGAAAAAATAATCAAATTTTTACTTTTTAAGTTGTGGTTATTTTTTAGTTACCCGTTGTAAATTAAGCTATTTCTGAAGTTTTTCCCCACCTTAAAAGAAAAGTTTCCAATATTAATCCAATTGTTGAGTTTTCCTCATACTTTTCTCCTTTCTTTCATCAACTCTGTTGGGTCACTGCAAACATTTGGTTAAAGCAGTGTTCAATAAGTGGTGTGAATTAGTTTGTCATGGGGAAAAGTGATAACCAACGAACAACAATATTCATTAATATCGCTAAAACTGCTTTTATATCCCTTTTAATTGGTCTATGACAGTGTCATAGTAGAGAATCTCTGCGCTGTTTTCCTCTACATCGTTATTTTATCAATCCAAAAATCGACAGAAATAATAGGAAGAATATGGAACATGAGGCATGAAATTTGTTTCAATAAGATATAAGAAAGCCTTGGAAATAATTGGTCATGAATGTACACACCTTCATAACTACTAGCTCAGAGAGATTAAAATAAAGAATGTGAAGACTTGGCAATTGTCTACACGTTTATATAAAGTATGTGACATATTCAATTTGCACATGATGAGATGAAAAATGGAAGTTTTTCCTTTTCCCATTTGTTGAGATCATACAAGAATGTATTTTGAGAATTCAATGCCAAAAGGATAAGCAAAAAATGGAGATATGCATTAAAGCATGCTTTTTACAAATTTTATTAAGGGTAGAATGTTATCTTATTTGTAAAGCAGTTGCCTAGTTCTGCATCCAAGGTATGACCTAGGGGTAAGTGAAATGATTCCGTACCTTAAAAATCAAGGTTCAAATTCTGGCAACATATATAACACTAGGTGGTTTTTAATATTTTTTGTTACTACCAATTAATACTAAATGAATTAAAGTTGACTACAACCAACTAGTATAATACATAAATTAAAATGATACTCCCTCTATTTCAATTTATATAAAACTATTTTTTTTATTCAATTTCAAAAAGAATGAACCCTTTTTTAATAAGGAAATCCTTAATTTTAGGACTTCAATATTACCATTTATGAGAAGTTGTAACATACCGCACCTTTTGAGAAATAATGAGCCTAGACCGAGAAAAAAAATCGAGGGAAAAAACCGAAGGCTCAATCGAGGTCAAAACCGAGGGTCCAAAACCAAGGGTGAAATCGAAGTCAAACCCGAGGGTGAAATCGAAGTCAAAACCGAGGGTGCTCTCGAGGTTAAAACCGAGGGTCCTCTTGAAGCTTAAAATCGAGGATCCTCCCGAGGTCTCAAATCGATGGTCCAATCGAGGTCGATTCCGAGGTCGCAGACCAAGGATGGAATCGAGGTCGATTCCGAGACCTTAGACCGAGGATGGAATCGAGGTCGATTCCGAGACCAATATCGAGGTCCAAAATCGAGACCAAAACCGAGGCCAATACCAAGCCCAAAATCGAGGTCATTTTCGAGGTATTATTGACACCAACTTCAGACCGAGGGCAAAACCGAGACCCTGTAAATTTGATAACCTTTTTGTAAATGTTAGATAAGTTTGTAAATAATATTAGCCACATGTGCTCAGTAGGATAAGTATTTTATCTTTATCAAGTAGATAAAGTAATGTACTGGAAAGACTTTCTAATACCACGTGGCATGTGACAATGCTCTGCTCAAATTGAAGACTAGTGGAGGACAAATCCTTTCAATATAAATGTCCAATTACTGTGAGCCCTTCTACACTAAGAAAGGGACTTTGGCAATAGTCGGTCACGGTAGATATTCCGCCGACCTTAGCCTCTATAAAATAAAGTGTTTAAGACAGTATGTTAAGACACAATATTATTGGGGAAAGGAGGAAATCGTCAGAGACACAATTTGCTCCAACAATTAGGTGAAGGAACTCCATCTTGACCGTTCTCTGTTCCAAAGCACTGAAGGGCACGAAGCTCTCTTCTAAGTACAACTCTCCATAGTTTCATTCATCCAATTAAGGTAAGTTTAATTTTTAAGGCATGCTATTATTAGGAAACACACGGAAGGAGTTCAAGTCATAGTAATTATATAAATAGGTTATGGGATCTTTTCCTATGATATGGAAATTGGTGGTGGTACGAAAGCTCGTGTAAGTCTTGATTATTGTTAAAAGGAGTTCGGGTGTCTAGTACACCATTGGATAAAGCCTCGGGAGCTTGCCGCTCTTTGATTGCTTGATTGGTATAGCTGTAGTTTTAGTTGATGTTATGGTTGTTGGCTGTTATGACTTATGGGAAATCTTATAATAGGGGAGGTGCTGTCCATTTCATCGTAGACTGAGGAATCATAACTTTTTTTCATAAATTGAAGTTGGCCAGCATATATAAGGTACGTGAGACTGTCTCTTTCCTTCTTTTGCACGACTCTGATTATACACATGCATTAAACGACCTCCAAAGATGCTCTACTCTTAGGGACAAGTAGTACTTATATTGTTTCCTCTCTTATGGGAGGATTGAGGTTGATGTTATTTCTTTGACCTTATGTCACTTCAAAAGGTTCAGAATATAATTCCAATGAGTCCAGCATGCAATATCTATTTTACTGCGCCGCGCTATAGTCGGCCAGGCAGGCACCTATTGTGCAACTATATATATGTATATGTTTTACTCTACTGAGCCGCGCTATAGTCGGCAGCTATTTTACTTTACCGCGCCACGCTATAATCGACCGGGCATGCACCTATTGTATAACTACTATTCAGTTGGGTATGATGTTACCGAGCCTTATGATAGCCGGGGTATGATATGATGATGATGAGGCCCACAGAGACGTATGTATATGATGATGATGGTTTTTAAAAGGATATATGTAAGTACATATATATATATATGTGTGTGTGTGTGTGTGTATGTATATGTATGTATGTATGTATGTATGTATGTATGTATGTATATACATCGGGCATTTCATGAGTAGTCGCCCTCAGAGGCACTCGAATGTTACAGTACGTATATTTTCATCGCCCTCAGAGACACTCAGATGTTAGAGGGTGTATATTCTCTGCCCCTATACACATTATTGTTACATTATGCTTTCCTGTCTTACATACTCAGTACTTTATTCGTACTGACGTCTTTTTTTGTGGACGCTGCATATCGTGCTGCAGGTCCTGATAGACAGGTAGACGAAGCTCCCCCACCACAGTAGGCAGTCGGTTCAGCGACTGTTGGCGAGGTCCCTTCTTCGGACTTGTCATGGTCTTGGTATGCATATTTTTGTTATAGGCATTATGGGTATGTTGGGGCCCTGTTCCGGTAAAATTTGCAGCACTTATGTTTAGAGGCTCATAGACAGGTGTCGACTCATGTATAGTTGGGATTGCCTTGTCAGCAAATTTATTTTTGTTGTATGGTCTTTCATGACAGCCTTGTCGGCTATGGTATATATGTTTATGGCATTACCCGTCATTTTTGATTTATTAGAATTCTTGTCTACCATTTATACTGATTTCGTTGGCCCTTACAGATAATAAGAAAGGTTAGTTAATATGTATGTAGGCACTCGGCAGGTAGGGCCCGGGTGCCAGCCGCGGACCTCCGGCTTGGGTCGTGATAGAAGTTTTCACAACCAATAAACGATACGCCATATCTTTACTCCTTAAGTTTCAAAAGATTTTTAGCCGCTTAAATATTATAATATATTTATAATCATATTAAAAATTCTCTTAAACTTCGTACCTAATTAAATAAATTCACATAAATTGAAATGAAAGGAGTGTCATAAATTTTTTGTTCAATTGAACACCATTTTTTGATTTTTCATCCGGTGTTCGATACTCATATTGGGGCCCAACTAAATTCAGATTCGCTCCAAAAATTTCATATTAAAAGATAAAAAATACTCCCTAACAAAAGAGACTCCATACTCAAAGCTCAAACCCATTAAATCTAATTAAAAATGAAAAAGTATTTACCATTACATCCAAGGTTTGGTTATTAAACACCATTAAGTAGTATTGTAAAAATAAGAAGTCGTCAAAACAGAGGAAATAGAAAAAAGGAATAAGTCAAAAAATAAAAACCTCAGACTGTAATGTGGTCCAATCAATATGACCCACGTGTCATTATTTGGAAGGACATCACCCACTAAGGGAAAAATAGTAGGATTCTCTTCTTAAATCACAAAGCCAATTTCTCAATAGTTCATCTCCAGATTAAGAATTAA
>MCJB01046678.1:98275-136693 GCA_002018475.1 Nicotiana obtusifolia
AAAGTTCTATCTGAAATGCTTTTTTCTCTCGGTAATGCCAACTTCTCCTTTATCTATAGGAGTTACTACAGATGCTCAATTGCTGGTTGCCCTGTGAAGAAGCATGTAGAGAGGGCAACCCATGATCCAAAAATGGTCGTTACAACATATGAAGGGCAGCATGACCATAACATGTCATGGTTTAGGACTTTAAGCCAAATTACAGCGGCACCTGATCTCAGTTTAACAGGCATAAGTGGAGAATCCAGATTGGAATCAGGTGAAACCAAACACATTGGAGAGTCCATATCTGAATCGGGTGAAAACAAACATGTCGGAGAGTCCAAAATTGAATCGGGTGAAAACAAACATGTTGGATCGTCCATATCTGAATTGGGTGAAACCAAACATGTTGGAGAGTCCAGAATTGAATCAGGTGAAACCAAACGTGTTGGACAGTCCATATCTGAATCGGTTGAAACCAAACATGTTGGAGAGTCCAGAATTGAATCAGGTGAAAACAAACATGTTGGACAGTCCAGATCCGAATCGGGTGAAAACAAGCATGTTAACCTTGACGTGGTTGTTCATATTGGTGCAAATTGAGTATGAACTTTCTGATGCAAAGCGATCAACTTATCCTGATGTAGAGTTCCTTAGCTCAGCACCATTCGTCTAATCTTACAAAATTGTTCAATTATTCTCTTCATGGTTATATTTCTATAGGTATACTTTTTAACTCGTTATGGGCGATGGAGATGTGATATCTGTATATTCACCGTATAATTTATGTTTCTCATCTAACGAGAAAAGAATTTTATCATAAATAACCAATTATTAACAGTTCATCAGGCTGCTTTAGTTTCTGGCATTTAGTTTTTATAGAAAAATCAGATGCTTAACTACACAATTGCTGTATCTTGCTATTTCTTTCTAAGTGTTGCACTTGAAAAATTTCTGGGACTGCTATAATTACTTGCCATTGCAAAATGCAGAACTTGCACGCGTAATTTTGTTCGATTCACCAACTTATTGAGTTCATTACTCAACTATCCAAAAAATTATGAGCTAAAATCATTTTTCTTTTGTTTGTAATAGGAAAGTAACTCAACTATTCCTATTGCATACAAATGGTCACTCAACCGGAATTATCAAACTTTCCAGTAGAATAATGTGACATTGCATGCAGTTCACATGAACTTTTTATATTTTTGGACCAAATAAAATAGTTAATAATCAAACAAAACATGGAAAATTCACTCATACCAACCCGACCAGCTAAAAATAAAAAGTTACCATGTTAAAACGTTAAAACGCATCCATGTTGCAAATGCATCTCTCTTCTTCTTATAAAAAGCAGATTTCTTCTTTTTTATTCGTGATTTTACTCTTATTTTATAAAATAATAATAGATATGAGGTTAGGGCTACGGAGTAGAGTGACCTGTATTCTTCTTTTCTCAATAACTTGTATTCGTCTTTTTACGGTTTATCTTCTACTTTTTATACAATAGTAATGGGTGTGAGATTAAGGACCAGAGTGAAACCATGAAAAAAAAGAAGGAAGTTGCTTTTTACAAGAAGGAAATGCGTTTGCAACAAAGATGTGCTTTAGCGTTTTGTTTTATTAAGCAGGTGGATTTTTTCATTTTTAGCGGGTCGGATGGGGTGTATGGGTGAATTTATTATGTTTTGTTTGGGTGTTAATTATTTTATTTGGTCCAAAAATATAAAAAGTCCATGTGGACTGCCACGTCATATTTTTCCACCGGAAAGTTTGATAATTCCAGTTGAGTGATCATTTGTGTGCAATAGGAATAGTTGAGTGACTTTCGTGTTACAAACGAAAGAAAAATAACTTTGGTCCATAATTTTGGATAGTTAAATGATCATATGAATAATGGACTTCCAAATCATTGCGTCAAATAGATGCGAATAACATGATTATCGAAGAGCTACATGATGACCATGTGATGATACATCAAATAGATACAAATAATATGATTATCGAAGAGTTACATGATGATCATGTGATGATACATCAAATAGATGCAATGTGTATGAGTATGACTATGAATACCAATTAAGTTGGTGTGATATTTTGGGAAGAAAGATATTAATCCCCAACTATCCTTTTACTTCATAAAATATCACACCAGAGTATATTTATGTACAAAATTTGTAAATAAAAACTTGTGGATATGATGCGGTTATCTTCTATTATTGAAATGAAACTGTGTCCTTAATATATTTCGAAAATAATTCAGATCAGTTGTATGAGATGATTTGATGCTCTTGTCTTTTCTTTTTTGACCTTTCTCATCTTAGTTATAGAAAATTATTTTGTTGTGATACTGCATAATTGTCTAAGTTCATAGTACGTATCTTTGTGATCTTTCAGTATGGGATACTGCTACTTGTCTAATTATTTTACTACTTGTTGGATACTGATAACTTTGCAATTATCCTAGCAAAATTTCTAGACATAATTGCCAACTATGATTTGTGTTCAGTTCGTTGCATTTTCTGCTAACTCTTTAGATTAAGTATGTTAGATGTGCTAACAAAGTTTTATATTAATAGCTGAAAATATTGGGAGTCTATATATATGAAGTATATGAATTTCTTAATGGTGTAAGATTGGCAAAAATCATGGGGCTTTGTCCTAATCGGACAATATCACACTATGTTAAGAGTATATTGAGGCTTTTGCATCTATACCCGATTTTGGGGTCACAAAACCTATACCCATTTTGCAAGCTTACCCACTTTACAATCAACTTCAGAATTATCGGGTCTGAAGTTAAGAAAAAATAGTCTGAAGTGAAAAAATTGCACTTAAGGCCAATAAGTCTGAAGTGAAAAATTACACTTCAGGTGCACTTAAGGCCAAAAGGTCTAAAGTGCAACAAACGTTTTTCTACACTTAAGGCCAATAAGTCTGAAGTGAAAAATTGCACTTCAGATGCACTTAAGGCCAAATAGGTCTAAAGTGTAACCAATGGTTTCATGCACTTAAGGCCAATAAATCTGAAGTGAAAAATTGCACTTCAGATGCACTTAAGGCCAAAAAGTCTGAAGTGCAACAAACGTTTTCCTACACTTAAAGACGAACAAGTCCGAAGTGAAAAATTGCACTTAAGATGCACTTAAGGCCTAAAGGTCTGACGTGCAACCAACGTTTCATGCACTTAAGGCCAAATAGGCCTGAAGTGCAAATTGTCCAGAAACAGAAATTTGTTCTTCGAATTATAACAATGCAATATACGATTTAATACCTAAATCTACTCCAAATGAGCTCAAATTTGAAACATAACCTCCAAATATCATCAAGAACAAACCCCATTCATCAATTGGTATCAAATATCTTTGGGTTATTTTAGCCCAACAATTGGTATCAGAATTCAAGTTCAGCAGGACGAGGGACGAGTATGACGATGGTTGAGTGATGGTGCTTGCTTACCCTTATGAGGTCCGAGACGCGCACACAAGAAAAATCATACGGGCTTGGTCCAAAACGGATCACATTATATTAAGAGTATCTTTGGACAGTTATAACTCAATAAAGTAAAATATCGATATTAAGAGATTGCTGTAGTTGATGGCACTAATATTGAAAAGTTTAAGATTGTTCTAAGAAAGTTGGAAAAAAAGAATTATTCTTAGAAATCAAAATATTGAAGTGATATGCATTTTATGTGATTACACTAAAAATAGCTCACTTTCCTTGCTCCTTGACACGATACCTTATCCTTAAGTATTGTTTAGCTCATATTCCGAGTTATGATTCTAATGTTATTTTCTATAGTTTTTGTTCAATCATGAGTCTTTGCCACTCTTGAAGTGTTATATGAAACTTCATAAGTTTTTATTTAACTTAACCATACATTTCTTCAATTATATAAACACTAAATGCAGATAATTTTTAAAGAAATATTTCAGTCACTGTCAATATTAAATTTTTATCTTGCTCGACAATTGCTTTTTGTTGACACCATTAGCCATCAAATAGATCCATATTATAGTGCTCTTCAGTAAATATTTTCTACTTCAATTTTGATGTGATGTTTGCTCTAATTTTAACTATTCTAATATTATTTTAAATCAAATTAATATCCTAAGCTACATGGTAATTAAACTTGTGTCACATAAACTAACACCCAAAAATGTAACCTAGTGGTTAATGAACTGAATTAAGAAACATAAGACAAATATATTAGATAACTTTATTTCTTTTATCTAAAATTTAGTAAACAATCGAGCTCAAGTTAATCTTGACGCCACGATTGTTTCACATGAAATACAAAGCAATTTGCTATTTAAAAAAATACAAAAGGATAGTTTAGTATAAAGTATCTTGTATTCATATAGAGTTCAGAAAAAGATGCACGTCGAGGGATATAATATAGATAGTTTACCATAATACAAATATTAGTGATTGATTACACGATTCGAATTCTTAACATACAAATTATAAAAAATTAATTTTACGATTACTCTAAGGCTCCCGCTATTTAAAATACACACGTGCTAAATTCTCACGGATAAGTCGCGTGGAAGCAGAAGCGAACGACACAAACATATAATTCAGCACTGACTAATACCAACAAGTGGGCCCACATCGGTCCCACATAGTTACGGAAAAAGAAAGCTTGTTGCGGTAGACTAAAGTACTAAACTAAAGTAAAAAGCACGAAAAGAAAAGCTAACTGAAAATTCTTTCTCCTCAGTACAAACTCACCCAAATGTAGCAAATCAAAACCCTAATCAACACAGTGATTACAGGTAGCTAATTATTTTATTGCTATTATTGGGGTTTGAATTATATATATTTTATGATCTACTATATATATTCTGTTTAGGGAAATTCAATTAAATTGTACTGATATTGAGAGATGATAAGCAAAGAAAAGGCACCTGAACCACTTGATTTCTTCATTTGGACAGTTGAGGTACTTGTTTTTTTTTTTTCTTTCCAGTTGACTTTTGTATTGTCTTTAAATTGATCGTAATTCCACTAGTACTAGTAGATCTTGTGAGTTTACTGTTAATTTGATTACAGTTTATGGTGGTGCTTTTATATTGGTTATTTTTGTAATTTGGGGGTTTCTCATTTCTGATGCTAGATTTTTTCTTCTTGATATTCCATTGTGTTTTGGGGTATTGCTTGGAGTTGGGTACTTTGATAATTTCCTTTATGCGCATCTCGGCTATCTCGACTATTCCAGGTACCTACTACCTTCCACCAGCACAAGAGGGGCGGAGCTAGCATGTGGGATATGGGTTCGGTTGAACAGTAGCTTTGGTCCAACTCTATATTTGTCTTAATAAATCCATTGAATATGTACGAATTATTAATTTTGAATCCAGTAACTTAAATGCACTAGCATCCTGACATAAGCTTCAAATCTTGGCTCCGGGTATGAGTATAGGTACAGGTAACGGGTAGCTCTGCTTTCCAAGACTTAGGAAAATAAGAAGAAATCGCCTAGTGTTTTTTTGCCTATGCTGGGATTTGAACCGAAGTCATCATATTTCTTCCATTTCATTGACTGCAGGCCACACCCTTGGATGCTGTGGGTAGTATGATAATTTTCTTGATTATATGAATTTTGTGAGTAAACCCCATGGCTTTGGCTTTAGTCTACTGGTAAAAGAGCAATGTGATGTGTAGATGAGGTGCACATCAGGGGTTCGCACCCCGCCGAAGACAAGAGTATGGTATTTAAGTAGAGAAGGGTGGATGAGCAGATCCATTATCCATCGAGTTTCGAACGTGCACCGCTGGCCTGTATTTCTCGGTTATACCAAAATAAATTAAAAAGTTGCCAGGAACAGTGGGTTGGGATTTATAAGGATTATACTGTAGGTCACTAGGTGAGGGATTGAATCTAAAATGAGGAGCTCAAGAGCGTGATTATTTGAAAAGTATTTAGTCAGCCTTACATGAACTTAATATATTATAAAAATCTTATTATAGCAGTGATAGTAATACATGAAATTAGTTGAATTATAAGTATGTCTTATTTTTTATGATCAGTAGGAACTAGGAAGATATGAGAGGATTAACAAAAGGGTAGAATGAGAACAGAACAAAGAAATAAGTGAAAAGGAAAAGCAAGGAGAGAGAAAACTAGTGGCACAGCAGAACATAGTTGATGTTTCGGATATTGTAGATTTGGTTAGGGGCGAAAATCGTCATACATTCCTCTGTTTCTGAACTAGTGAAGTACATTGGTGCACTTACGTTGTTAAGCAGCGTAAATACGAATTCCGTTAGTAAAGTTCATAGGTTTTAGACCTAGGCCCACAAGATCATTTACCGACAGAGGTGGATGCAATGTATCGGCACCGGGTTCAACTAAATCCAGTACTTTTGGCGTGGAACATAAATCTATGTGAAAATTCATTAATATTGCAATATATATAGCAATATGAATCCATAACCTTAAAAAATATTTTGGGTCTAAAAACCTTAAACGTTGAACCCATAAAACTTAAATCCTAGACCCGCCTCTATTTATCCACCATGGGCAATTGGCAAGTCCCATCTGTTGGAATTCATTTTCTTAGAAAAAAGAAAAAAAAAATCACAAACTCTGTGCGATTTCACTGTGAATTCTTAGAATATCTGAAGTGTGAGAAGTTTGAGTTAATTTCACTCTAGGGCATCTTTGCACGGCCTTATACCTGAGTCCTGACTGTGGATAACTGGCCTGTTCCCTCTTTATTTTGTTAATTCTTTTCGTTAGGTTATCTGAGGCAAGGTGGTGAATTTTGTACCCTACATGCTACATACTTCTGACCAGTTTTTTTTTTGTTTTGCAACCTGTGGCCATACATAACATGGTTTTTCGTGGTGGACTTTGAGGACTTTTGTTAAGGGTCCCTAACATCAGTTACCAGCTCCAATGTTTGTGTCACAACTTCTATTAACAAGTCCATCTGACAGTTGCACCGTTATAAGATTAAGAAACTTAGTATTGATCAACTAGTTTTGATAGAGGGAAGAAAGAATTCGTTGTTATGATGGAGAGAATGAAAAAGCACACTTAACTGGGATTTACTGAAGAGAGGGCCAAATTGGAGAGACTAACTAATGAATTAAATAAGGTATTCTCTCAAGAGACTTAACAAATTCAGAAAATGAGTATTTTTTTTTCCGAGTTCGGGGGAGAGGAGGAGAAAGCGGGAGACTTAGGCAAGTTTACATGCACAATGGACAGGCTTCTTGTCTTTGCAAATGGTGTCATAAAGTGTGCTTATTTCGTTGACTCCACCTATAAGAGTGTTTAACTCCTTTTAGATGGCTTTGCATCTCTTCTGAACAACTGTATAATGCTTGGTCAGTTGCTATCTTCGGTAGTGCTTGGTCATCCATGAGCTATGGTGAGAGGTGTAAGTCGTAAGGTGGAAAACATGCAATTACTATTTATACCTAATCTTGAATTCTTGAAAAGTGCCATCTTTTCAAGATTGAGAAGTTATCTCATCAGCAAGTATATCACATGTGCAGTAGAGCCAGGACAGAGCTTATGCCACTCTTGCCCTACTACTGCTTCGCATAAAATTTTATCTATATGGTGTGTATAGACTGATTAAGTTGGAGTGATATGAATGCCATTTTAGCTCGATATTTCACCGATGTTTTACAATTTCTAGTCCTCTCTCTCAGTTTTTAGTGCTAAGAGTAGATGAATTGGAAGGAAAACAATTTTCTACGTCTTGTGTAAAATTGAAAAATCACATTTCTCCCCTTGAATGAGGTGGAGACAATTATGTGACAGGTTAGATTTTCAACTTTTACACGTAAAGCCAAAATAATCAAGCAACTGTTATCCTGTATTGGCCTCTGGTTAAGCCAATTGGCGAAGCTACACCTATTGCAAAATGGTTATATGTCCATCCCTTGCTAAATGGCAGTTTACTTTCCGAATTTCAGCACTATGGAATGCGTAAAGCATACACTGATATGTAGCAATTCTTGCTGCATGACCTTAGAGATAGAAATGAACACCCAAAAATGGTATAGTCGTATTAAGATATGTTTTGCAGGCTACTGTCAAATCCATAGACTGACGGGGCAATGCCCGATTTGAGGACGGAGTGACTGATCTATGAGATCATCTGTTTTCTATGTTCTTCAAAATCCTACTGAAAAAGTGAATGGATAATACTTTGAATGCTTTGACCTCGTGTAATTATTATGTGGCAAAAGTTGCTTTAGTAGAGTTAGACAATCTGCGTGCTAAGAGCTCCCTTCTTCTGTAAGTTCCATTCTACGATAAGTTGGCATATCTGTTCACTTTATCCTGAGATATATTACGACTTATAAGCTATATACTTCGATTAGCTAAAGTTATTGAACTAAAACTAATAAAACTTTAGTCTTTATAAACACCTAGTATTTTATTCATAAGATATCTCGTGCAATAGAAAAACATTCTCATAATTTATAGAACTATATATATGATATAAACCCAAAAATCGAACCAAATACCCAATCAATCTAAACTTCTCGGTCATAGAATGTAGTCAAAGTACCCAAGGTAAGTTGACCAAATCCGGCATGAAACCCACACCCACACCCACACCCACACCCACACCCACACCCATGTCGTGTCGACATGGCTGCAGCATGGATTTTGAAGAGTCCACCGCAATATAGGCGCTCTGAACTCTGTCCATTTGTTTTAGGTGTGGCTTAATCGAAGAAGATGCATTTTATTCAATGACTGACATTCTGTTGCTTCTCTTGTTTTCCCAGGATGTTGGTTTATGGTTAGAAGAAATAAATCTTGGCAGCTATCGTCAAACTTTTAAAGAAAATGGTGTTAATGGAGAGTATTTGGAGGGGATGTCCATGTTCACAACTGAACAGATTCTCCGGTTTATAAGAAGGTGCCACATGAAATGGGGAGACTTCATAACGTTGTGTAAGGAGCTGAGGCGGATAAAAGGTTTCTATACTCTCTCTCTCTCTCTTGGCTCACAACCGAAACCATATCTCCTCCTTTCTCTTGATGTGAAGTTTGACAGAGTTCTATATCTGTCTGTCAAGCAATTTCTTTGAGTTTAGTAAGATTCTGTTTTTTTTTGTTATATACTAATCTTTTCATTAATTGCCACTGTATTATATATGGCTCCTTTTATCTTTATTGATTAAATTCATGTCTTCAGTGGCTTGCTTGAAGGGGGAGCAAAGAGTCCGTCAACCGTGGTGGGCCCCATCTTGTTTCTCTGTGGTCTTTACGAAGACTGCCAAGCGTAACAGGCAGTGTAGAGTGGTTTCCCTGAAGCTGGAGCCTTAACACTGATATGCCTTCTGTATGTGATAAGTTAATATCCCAAAGAGGAGAGTAGTGGAAAATGGTTCCTCTGTTTATTTCCCTAATATATTTTTTGCTATTTGTATTGGTTTGAAGAACTACCTCTTCTGCCTAAGCATTTTGTATACCTAACTTTGTAGTTTACTTTTGCCCTTTGTTTGTAGTCGTGATGTTTATTGTTTCAACTGAAGAAAGAGATGATGCTTATGTAAATTAATTTCAGTGTGTTCATAGTTCCAACTTCCATTCTAAGTTTAGCGCTAGACAATGACCTGCGTACAGATTGAATGTATTTGAACTCTTGATATTGCATGTTTGCTTCTCTCGATCGCACCGGACATAGTCCTAATTGCGATCCGGAAAAAAATCTCAATATCATGTTCGTCTAGAAAAAACAAAAATTAATTTTCATTCTGGTCTTACGTAATGACAGTTACTTAAATATGTTTAAAATAAGAAAGAGAAAATGTAGAAAATAAAAGATTTCTTAGACTATCGAATGGAAAGGAATACTTGGTGAGGTAAATAACGTTTTCTACTTTCAATTAATAACACGAAACGCAAGATATAATTTTCTTTTAGTAACTCTTCTTTTCTTCATTGATTGTCACTTACACCATCCCATTACCTATAGTATTTAACCCTTTTCCTATGCATATTTTTTCATATCACCTCAAATCTTACGATAATACTATAGTTCTTTCATGGCTACTCCAGTATTCAGCCTCACAAAACAAAGGCCAAGAAAGCAAAGTAATATATTCCTCTTCCTTATTATGTTGATGTGCTATAAATAGAGTCAGTGAATTCAACTAAAATATTTGCGTACATATATTTATAAATATGCATGCACAAACTAGATTTTTTTTTTTTTTTTTTTTTTTTTTTTTTTTTTTTTTTTTTTTGTACATATAGATCAAGTCGAAAGCAGTTCAAGGGATAAAGCCTTTTTCTATGGGTTCAACTGAACGTATTAGGATAAATATTTGGGGTATTATCACTTGTAACCCGCGCCAGAAACTATTTATATTCGGTGGTCGAAAAGTATAAAATTTGTATAATTTTTTATATATAACATACAATGTGTGTGTGTGTGTGTGTGTGTATATATATATGTATGTATGTATGTATGTATGTATGTATAAAAAATATATTTTTTTTCGGTTATTATTTTAAGAGCGGCTATACAGTATATGTATTTATGTGAAAAACTTGTATAGGGTCGAATACGATCGCTTGCATCGGGAGCACCAGTTTAGAGTTTTAAAGATCGGTGTCGCCCTCATGTAAGTCGAGACCGGCACATCGAGAAGGGAAGTCCGAGGTCGGACATCATCAGAACGAAGCTCGAAGCCAAGGCGTTCGAGATGAGATTATCAAGACCGGTTCGAGTAAAACATCTTGTGGTAAAATATCAGATTTACATAACGGAAGGGCCGGAAATCTCGTGACATGTAAACATCTCGGCGGGAATCACGGCCCAAATCAGCAAAGACGTTGTACCCAATAATTTTAGGGATTTTTTACCCTGTAAATAAGTCTTTTACCTTGTATAGAATTCTTTTCCCTTCCTATATAAATGGACAGCCCTACTGTAAAAAGGATACACACAAGATACGATCGATATACAAAGTTTAGCATATTTTAACTATTTTCTTCATCAATACTAATTTCATTCTCATTCATCTTAGAAGATTCCACCACAGCTGAATTAATCAATATCGGTGATTTGCTTACTCTCTTACTTATTGAATTTAGCCTTTATTTATCGTTCATTCTTTAATTGCATCAGGCCAAGTCATGTATCCTTAAAACCACATATAAATTTAATTGTTACTTGTAATTAAGGGTAAACAGTATGGCGCCCACCGTGGGGCTAAGGATAATAGTGAACGTTTGATACAATTCTCTGTCACACACAGTATTTTACGCTTGTTCTTTGCAGAATCTTTTGGTTTCAGGTTATAACGTAATCATGTCGCACTTACAATCTGTGCCTCAGTTCGTCAATGGCGAGCCTGACCACCAGGGTGAGAACAACAATGTGATGCTCGGTAATGAAATTCCAGTTGATGCCAATTCTCAAATGGCGATCGATGTGGATCAGACTTCTGGCCCGTCGAACAGTGTTCGAAGAGAACACTGCTCAAGAACTCAAAACGACGAGGGAGACGGGATTAGTCTCAAAATGATATTTAACATGTTACAAGCCCAGCAAGCGGCCATCGCTCAGTTGCAAAGTCGGAGTCAGGTTTCGAATAGGGCTGAAGCCGGTTCATCTCGAGAAGTCATCCCTGAAAATGAACCAGTCACGGCAGATCCGAACGAAAACGGATCGGGGGCAAATACCGAGATCATAAAGATGCTGGAAGAATTTACCAAGCGAATCGAGTCGGCGAGAAGAAGATCGAAGCTAATGACAAAAAGGTAGAAACATATAATTCGAGGGTGGATCAGATTCCAGGAGCACCACCGGTGTTGAAAGGCTTCGATTCCAAGAAGTTCGTGCAAAAACCTTTCCCATCAAGCGCTGCCCCAAGGCCTATTTCGCATGCCGGAAATCCCCAAGTACAACGGGACATCTGACCCAAATGAGCATGTAACGACATACACATGCACTATAAAGGGACATGATCTCGAAGATGATGAGATTGAGTTCGTTCTCCTAAAGAAATTCGGAGAGATCTTGTCAAAGGGAGTAATGAATTGGTACCACAACTTGCCCCCGAATTCCATCGATTCTTTTGCCATGCTTGCGGACACCTTTGTAAAAGCTCATGCGGGTGCCATCAAAGTCGAGACACGGAAATCGGACTTATTTAAAATTAGGCAAAGAGACAACGAGATGTAGAGGGAATTTGTATCCCGCTTTCAGATGGAACGGATGGACCTACCACTGGTCACTGATGACTGGGCCGTACAGGCCTTCACCCAAGGGCTCAACGCTTGGAGTTCAATGGCTTCACAACAGCTTAAACAAAGCTTGATTGAATATTCGGCTGCTACTTGGGCAGATATTCACAACCGATACCAATCAAAGATTAGGGTCGATGATGATTAACTTGGCCCCCCCTCGGGATCCATTTACCCCTTCAGAACTCACGACAGGGTTCAAAGAGATAATTATCGAGAGCCAAGATCGAACAGAGACATGCATCGACCGTATCCTAGAGACCGAAAGGCCATTCCAGTAAGGCAGGGTTCCCCGAGACAGGAATGGAGGAATGATCTTAATCGAAGGAACTGAGGACCATTGGCAAGAAATAACTTTGAGAGAGCTGCTGGTCACAGAGAAGCACCACGACTGTCCGAATATAACTTCAACGTCGATTCGACGACTCTCATATCCGCCATAGGTCGCATTAAGGACACCAAATGGCCTCGACCGCTGCAATCGGATCCAGCTAAGAGAGACCCCAGCTTGATATGCAAATACCATGGCACACATGGGCATAAGACAAAGGACTGTCGACAGTTAAGGGAAGAGGTAGCACGGCTGCTCGAAAATGGGCACCTTCGAGAGTTTCTAAGCGACCGAGCCAAAAACCATTAGGGAAACAGGAGTAGGCCAGTAAACCAGGAGGAGCCTCAGCATAGCATCAATATGATAATTGGTGGGGTAGATACACCCCAAGGTCCGGTGTTAAAACGCACCAAAATATCTATCACCTGAGAAAAGCGCACTCGGGATTTTGCGATGGAGGGAGCTCTGTATTTCAGCGAAGAGGATGCAAAAGGAGTCGTACAACCCCATAACGACGCCGTAGTAATATCGATGCTTGTACACAAAACTAGGGTGAAGCGTATACTTGTCGATCCTGGTAGCTCAGCCAATATAATCCGATCATGGGTTATCAAACAGCTCGGATTGACAGACCGGGTTATTCCTGAAGTTCGAATTCTCAATGGTTTTAACATGGCTTGTGAGACAACCAAAGGGGAGATCACGTTGCCGGTGAACACCGCCGGTGCTGTTCAAAAAACAAAATTCTGCGTGATCGAAGGAGATATGAGATACAATGCCTTGCTCGGGAGGCCATGGATTCATGATATTAGGGCAGTACCCTCAACACTACATCAAATGTTGAAATTCCTATCGGCTGATGGGATCGTAACTATTTACGGAGAACAGTATGCTGCAAGAGAGATGTTCGCAGTAGAAGAAGCAGAGCCGGAACCGACCGCTCTTTCCCAAAGAACCACCAAATAGCAATCACAGGCATCACCTTCAACAAACGAAGGTGAACAGGATCATATTGAAGATGACGACTATGGGGTTCCCCGGTCGTTCATCGGTCCCGACGAGTCCGATGCAACCAAGTCAACGGTCGAGGAACTCGAGCAAATTTCACTCCGAGGCAACTCGCCGAATCGAAAGGTATACCTGGGCTCTGGCCTAAGCTCCGAGCTCAGGGCCAAACTTATTAAGTTTCTTTTAGCTAACGAAGATTCTTTCACTTGGTTCCATCTTGAAATAACAGGGATACCACCGGAAATCACAACTCACAAATTGAGCATTGATCCGAAATTCCGGCCGGTCAAGCAAAAGAGGAGGCCTCAGTCTGAAGTCAAACAAGCATTCATCAAGGATGAGGTAACTAAGCTTTTAAATATAGGATCCATACGGGAAGTTAAATACCCGGAATGGCTAGCAAATGTAGTTGTAGTTCCTAAAAAGGGAAATGAGCTAAGAATGTGCATAGATTATAAAGTTCTAAACAAGGTGTGCCCTAAAGATTCTTTTCCCTTGCCCAACATCGATCGCATGATCGATGCTACCGCTAGGCACGAGACCCTTAGTTTTCTCGATGCTTACTCTGGTTATAACCAGATACAAATGGACAATGATGATCAAGAAAAGACATCCTTCATCACTAAGTATGGTACTTATTGTTACAACGTGATGCCATTCGGGTTAAAAAATGCAGCGGCTACTTATCAACGCCTAGTAAATAAGATGTTCGAGGAACAACTAGGAAAAACAATGGAAGTTTATATTGATGACATGTTAGTTAAGTCCCTGCGAGCAGAGGACCATTTGAGCCATTTGTAGGAAATGTTCGATGTGTTGAAACGATACAACATGAAGTTGAACGCGGAGAAGTGTACATTCGGAGTGGGCTCTGAAAAATTCCTTAGTTTCATGGTCTCGAACAGGGGAATATAAATTAACCCCGAAAAAATCAAAGCCATCGAAGATATAACAATTGTAGACAGAGTGAAACTGTGCAAAAGCTGACAGGTCGGATAGTAGCCCTGGGCCGATTCATCTCGAGATCATCCGACAGGAGTCACCAATTCTTCAACTTGCTGAAGAAGAAGAACGACTTCTCGTGGGGTTCGGAATGTCAGCGCGCGTTAGAAGAGCTTAAGAGGTATCTTTCTAGTCCACCTTTGTTGCATACGCCAAAAACGAGTGAGCAATTATACCTCTACCTTGCCGTTTCGGAAGTAGCGGTAAGCGAGGTCCTGGCCCGAGAAGAACAAGGTACGCAATTTTCCATTTATTACGTCAGTAGAACCCTAGGTGAGGCCGAAACTAGATACCCACATTTGGAAAAGTTAGCACTCGCTTTATTGAGTGCCTCTAGGAAGCTAAAACCCTACTTCCAATGCCATCCCATATGTGTAGTAACAACTTATCCCCTAAGGAATATTATGCACAAACCTGAGCTATCAGGCCGACTGGCCAAGTGGGCCACCGAAATAAGCGGGTACGATATCAAATATCGGCCCCGAACCTCGATCAAATCTCAAGTGCTGGCAGATTTTGTTGCCGACTTTACCCCGTCGCTTATACCCGAGGTCGAGAGAAAACTGATGACTGAATCGGGGACTCCTTCGGGAGTATGGACTCAGTTCACAGACGGCGCCTCCAATTCGAAAGGATCGGGGCTTGGTATCGTACTAAGGCCCCCAACAGGGAATACAATTCGACAGTCCATTAAGACAGTAAAATTAACTAACAACGAAGCAGAGTATGAAGCTATGATTGCAGGTTTAGAGCTGGCTAAAAACCTGGGGGCAGAGATAATCGAGGCCAGATGTGATTCCCTTCTCGTAGTCAATCAAGTAAACAGGACTTTCGAAGTTAGGGAAAGGCGAATGCAGAGGTTTTTGGACAAGCTTCAGGTCACGCTACATAGATTTAAAGAGTGGACCCTACAGCACATACCGCGAGAACAAAATAGTGAGGCTGATGCCCTCGCCAACTTGGGATCATCGGTCGAAGATGAGGAGATCGACTCCGAAAAGGTCGTACAACTTTTAAGGTCGGTGGTGGAAGAAGGCCATGCCGAAATTAACTCGACAAGCTTGACCTGGGATTGGAGGAACAAGTACATAGAGTATCTCAGTTTAGGTAAACTCCCTTTGGATCCCAAAGAATCGATAGCGTTACGCACAAAGGCAGCTCAATTCTGTTTATCCGGTGATGGAACCCTATTCAGAAGAACATTCGGAGGCCCCCTCGCAATATGTCTTGGGCCCGGCGACACTGAGTATATCTTAAGGGAGATACATGAAGGCACGTGCGAGAATCACTCCGGCTCCGAATCCTTGGTTCGAAAAATAATTCGAGCCGGTTACTATTGGATCGATATGGAGAAGGATACGAGGAGTTCGTACGCAAGTGCAGCAAGTGCCAAAGGCACACACCAATGATCCACCAGCTCGGAGAGTCTTTGCATTCGGTCCTATCGCCATGACCATTCATGAAATGGGGGATGGACATTGTCGGCCCTCTCCCTTGTGCACCAGGTAAAGCTCAATTTATTCTTTTTATGACTGACTACTTTTCCAAGTGGGTTGAAGCACAGGCATATGAAAAAGTTAGGGAAAAGGAGGTGATCGACTTCATCTGGGACCACATCATCTGCCGGTTTGGGATGCCGTCAGAAATCGTGTGCGATAATGGCAAGCAATTCATTGGTAGAAAAGTAACGAAGTTCTTCGAAGACAACAAGATCAAGAGAATATTATCGACGCCATATCACCTCAGCGGCAACGAACAGGCTGAGTCGACCAACAAAACCATAATTCAAAACTTAAAGAAAAGGTTAGCGACGCAAAGGGAAAATGGAGAGAAATACTGCCCGAAGTTCTATGGGCATATCGCACAATCGAGAAAACCAGCACCGGGGCCACTCCATTCTCCCTAGTATACGGTGCTGAAGCATTAATACCAGTCGAAGTAGGCGAACCAAGCTCAGGTTACGATACACAACCGAAGAATCGAACCTAGAAGCTATGAACATCAATCTAGAATTATTGGATGAGAGAAGGGAAGCATCCCTTGTTCGAATGGCGGCACAAAAACAAAAGATTGAAAGGTATTACAACCGAAGAGCCCATCTTCGATATTTTAACGTTGGGGACTTGGTATTCAGAAGAATCACACCCAACACTCGAGATCCGAACGAAGGGAAGCTAGGACCAAACTGGGAAGGGCCCTACATTATCTTGAAAGTTACCGGAAAGGGATCTTACAGGGATGGTTCAGCTGCCAAACAATTGGAATGTGTGCCACCTGAAACGATACTATTGTTAAGGTAATAAACTTCATTTTTAATTTGTTTGTTTCATGTTACTAACGTCTGCAGGTATTGAATAAAGTAACCTCGAGCCAGGAAGCACATGACACTAGGACTGAAAGCACGCGTTGCACTCTTTTTTCCTTCGACCGCTTTTGTCCCAAATTGGGTTTTACGGCAAGGTTTTTAACGAGGCAACCAGGAATCGTGCTAACTTAGATCGGTCGCTTATCAAAAATAATAATATTTGGTGCACGACTTCGATCGACCTTGAGGGTCTGGAGATTGCTTGTCTACTTCGAATCTTTGCTTAGCTACTTCAATTCGGGGGGACTTCTCATAGATCATTAGGAATCAATGTAAGGGTCAAACGGTCGAAAGTACCGTGCCCAAGTAGATTGATCTACCCCTTAAGCAAAATTGTACAAGCACATGAATGCTAATAAAAGTTCTTTGGCACCGATATTTTGTCTCTGAGCCCAAGGGTTTTGCTCGTGATTGAGCTAATGTACCTAGCAACGGGTTCGCCCCGGCCCGGTACGGATGAAGCCTTCTCTACCTTAAAGTCGGAGCCGATTGAGCATCCGACCGGTACAAAAGCTTTTAGAGGAGGCTCTGCCGAAGTTTCCTCAGCAATGACAGGCTCGGCCTCTTCAGTGGGTTGAGAGGAAGAAGGCTGTTGCTTTGAGGAACAAATTTAGATGTTTTCTCCATTGGAGTTAAAGAGATGAGAAGCGAGCAAATGGAAGTGTATAAAGAGAGGTTACTTGAAGAGCAAAATGTAAAGAGCAAGAGCAAGATGATATTCAAACGACACAAAACTTGAAAATTGAAGAATGAGGGGGCTATTTATACTTTTCAAAAGCGGCGGTTCGAAACACGAGATGGGAAAGCATTAATTGGTATTTGCAGGGATCACAGGGTTTGTTGCCAGCTGGGACACAAAAAGACCTTTTTGATAGTGGCCACGTGCGTCATCATGCTGCCGTCATTCATCAACAAGACGTTTTTGTGTTAGTTGATTTGACGTTTCGAATTTCGTGTCATTCGTTATAAGTGTGTCTCCACTTGACCTAATCTTGAAAGCGGCGGCTCATATCGTTTCTTGTCATTACTTTCCAAAAAATAAGGGGACTATCTGTATGGAGTCGAATACGATCGCTTGCATCGGAAGCACCGGTTTAGAGTTTTAAAGATCGGCGTCGCCCTCCTGTAAGTCGAGACCGGCACATCGAGAAGGGAAGTCCGAGGTTGGACATCATCAGAACGAAGCTCGAAGCCAAGGCGTTCGAGATGAGATTATCGAGACCGGTTCGGGTAAAACATCTTGTGGTAAAAATATCAGATTTACATAACGGAAGGGCTGGAAATCTCGTGACATGTAAACATCTCGGCGGGAATCACGGCCCAAATCAGCAAAGACGTTGTACCCAATAATTTTAGGAATTTTTTACCCTGTAAATAAGTCTTTTACCTTGTATAGAATTCTTTTCCCTTCCTATATAAATGGACAGCCCTACTGTAAAAAGGATACACACAAGATACGATCGATATACAAAGTTTAGCATATTTTAACTATTTTCTTCATCAATACTAATTTCATTCTTGTTCATCTTAGAAGATTCCACCACAGCTGAATTAATCAATATCGGTGGTTTGCTTACTCTCTTACTTATTGAATTTAGCCTTTATTTATCGTTCATTCTTTAATTGTATCAGGCCAAGTTACGTATCCTTAAAACCACATATAAATTTAATTGTTACGCGTAATTAAGGGTAAACGAAACTAATAAAATTTCAACAAGTATTAAATTTGAACTCATAATTTCAGAAATATAGAACCTTAAAGATTAAACCAATCATATTTAAATCCTAGATTCGTGTCTCGTTCAGTTGAACTCATGGAACTCGCTCAAGCTTTGGCTCTAATTGATATTGTTCATTGTGGTTTAACACCTCATTTTTTAAAACTAAAAGGATATGCTATTTTCTCTGCATGCAGTGCCAACAAAGATGGCATGCAAGTTCATGCTTCTACTCGTTCTAGGCATTCTTGTTCAAACTTCCTCTGCAAGGAAACTTCTCGGGGGTTCATTTTTACCTAATTTTGACTTAAGCGGAGGGTTTGACCAAATTCTAGGAGATCTTGGTGGTGGCGGCGGCAGCGATGAAGGTGGAGGTGGACGAGGAGGTAGTAATGGTGGATTTGGTGGTGGCTTTGGATATGGCGAGGGTCATGGATCAGGAGCACATGGTCGTGGCGGCGGTGGTGACGAAGGTGGCGGCCGTGGTCAAAATGGTGGTAGTGGTTTTGGTTTTGGTTTCGGACATGGTGGTGGTGGATTTTGATCCCACCAATTTCTTCAAATATTTTTTTATGTAATAAGTGAAAAGCAAATTAAAAGCAAAGAATTTGCTATAGCTATGGTCAATGGTTCTTGAATAAACATTTTGCTAATACAAATGTTTAATTTTTTTAATTAGATAAAGGTTCACTTGTTTCATCTTCATTTGGTTGTTCCAATTTAAGGTATTGATGTTGGAAAGATGAAAATACAGATTTATCGTTTTTAACAATAGTTAACGTAACATGCAAAGATTTTATAAAACGAAAACAAACAACGGAGAATACAAATTTTGAAAGAACGTCAATTATAGAAAATAAAATGAATAGCAGTAATGTTTAGTTCATGAGTCATGAAATACAAATTTAAATTGTCTGCTACTACATTATCTTTTGGGACAATGGGATGAATCTATTTTTTTCTTCAAATTTATCTCATTTATCAGTAACAATTTATTTGTATCCTATATTTATACTAAATAAATAATAAAAGTATATAATGATGTATAAGATATTTATACACTTTTTTATATCGTTATACTGTGTGCAAAATTATTCAAAAGCGGGATTTATTTTCCACGAACTTCAACTTACGAAACATCACCAAATCGCTCAAATCTTTACGGAATAGCTTAAAATTTTAACTGCAATTTCGAAACGACATTCCAAAGAACCCCAATCATTAATTTGTTTCAACAATCACAAAATTCATTTATGAGGTTTCATTTGTAACAAGGTAAAATTGGAAGAACAATTCTTTCTCTCAAATTTGACAAGGAATCGAGTTCTAAATCCTCCCAAGGCTTCTGCTTTCTTCTACAAATAGCTTTAAAATTGCAGGAGCAGCAGGTGAATATGTGAAATTGTATAGCCAAGGTTATGAAACAAAAATAGACAGCACTAAGCACAACATTGTTTAACATGAATGGGTTGAGTGGTGAATGGTGGCTAAAGCGAGTAACAAAATTAGATAGTAGGAGTTAAACTGGATAATGTTTTCTCCTTAAATGTATTACAATGTAATTGTTTTTTTTTGTTAGCAAGAAACTCAACAGTTTCAAACGATTGAGTTACGGGTTCAAAATTTATCTTGAAAAATATAAATTATTTCTTTTATTATATAATCGTTAACGAGAAAATTTTAATTTAAAAAATCCATAAGAATAAAAGGGAGAACTCTATCGGTTACCTTTCCCCACTCAAGAGACGAAATAAATCCCGACATTGCAAAAAATCATGTTGCAGTATAAGTTAGTGGTCAATAAAATTAGTGAAAAACTTTAAGATCAAGGCGTCAAATCACAAAATAGTAGGTGATTTTTTTCATGTACTTAATATTATCCAAAATAACCATGAACTTCTTTTTATATATATTTATGAAAATATTATTAAACGATAGGAAAGTAATGCATATAAGTATGTAGAAAATATTCTCCTTAAAAGAGTTTCTTAACTGTCTTTACCTAAGATATTTCATTAACTTATCTTAGAACATGATAATCTTTACCCTTTACATATTGTTAATCACTCAATGGTCCAAAAAAAAAAAATAAAGGAAGTAAGATTTTCTGAACTTTATTATATAAATGTCAAGTAATTGGATTTTAAGATTTTCATGTTCAAAATGAATGAAACAAAAAAACATATCTGTGTGCGAAATAATATTGTACGTTTTGCTACTTTCAAAAAATAACATGAAACGCAAGAAATAATTTCCATTAGTAACTCTCTAATCTTTATTGACGTTCAACTAAATACGTACATTCAGTTCATTCTCGTTTTCCTTTTTCCGTTTTATAATTAAGCGTTTGTGTACTTTGAATAATAGTCACTACTCACTACCTATATAATCTCCTTCTTATGCAGATTTTGCCATCGTACCTCAAGATCATACATTTTAGTTATACTTTAGCTGCTACTCCAACATTCAACAACACGAAACTAAGACAACGAAAGCAAAGTAAGTTTGTTCCTCATCCTCCGTGTACGTTTTGAAGAATTAACCCAATGGTCACAAATTTAACCGCTTAAACTAAAAATAGCCTATATATATATATATATATATATATATATATATATATATATATATATGTGTGTGTGTGTGTGTGTGTGTGTGTGTGTGTGTGTGTGTGTAAATTTCTGATTCCACCAGTACTACCAAGGGAAGGTGTGACATTTTGGAAATTTTTTGAATTTATTCGTTAAAATTTTTGATATGCCACTACCTAAAACTTGATATAGTTGTGAGTACGTAATTTTTGCCCTACGAAAATATTCCTACAAAATATGGTACACGTACGCATGGCCCACTTTTTTGTTGAGGTCATACCAAATAGAATTAGGCTGGATCAGCAACTAGGCCGGGTAGATTTTCGTGCTCCCGGTACATTGCCCCCACCTCGGCTCAGGCTGTCCGCTTGGGTAAGCCATGTCTAGAACACACACCCCAGGTTTTTAAACCTAGAATAACATAGCCTCATGCCGGATCCTTAGTAGGAACGTTTGTTTGCATCACATGCATTTGACTTTGGGGACTCAACACAGGGGTTGAGTCCGTCTAGGATAGGTGTACACCAAAATAAAAGACCATCCTGATGCATCCTACATGCTATTGATGCATTTATTTGTTTTGGCTTGCATGTTGATCGGCTAGGGAAAGAAAATCAAGAGAAAAACCAAGATTGAGGTAGGAGAGAGAAATTTGCCCCATTCTGAAAAACACCGGTATTTAGAAAAAACCCGAAACTCTACCGAATTTTTGAAAAAAAAAATATTTGAAAGAAAAAAAGGATCATTTCAAAATGAGTCGAAAAATCATATTTTCCTGTTGTGTCAAAATTGACCGAACTACGCAGGTCTGATTCTCACCGGATGCAAGATACGTAGGCAACCTACATAGTGTTCGGCCTTATTTTTGTAAAAATAACCAAAATATTAAATGTCCGGTGTTTTAGTCAAATGAGTAAACTGACCCATCTTGGGTTGCGTCCCGAGCCGTTTTTATCGGAATAGCCTTAGAACATCTCATAAATTGTCGAAGGGCTATTCTCGCAAGAACGGACATGTCTGTCAATAGGGCATCACTTTTTCTCATAAAGGTCCCTTTCCCCGGCCTCAAACTTTATTCGAAAGTGTGAAGGGGCCATTGTTGCAAAAAATAGCCACTTTTGCTTCAGGACTAATATTTGCATAAATAGCCACCCTCCCTTTGATTTTGCCTTAGAAAATTGAAAGGCTGATTTGCAAAGAGAGTCCATTGGTTTTTCTTTTGAACTAGAGTCGATCCTAACCCTAACCATCTATAGGTACAAAATGAACACTGTCCAGAACCTGCCATTAACGGTTGTAGAGCAGGCTCCATTACAGCTTCAAATGTGGTGGTATGACTTAGATAAAGATGGTCAGGATTAAGTAACAAAGCATTTGGGTGCTCCTACAGATATTATGAAAGTCAAACCGCAGGATGATTTGATTAAGACCTTAGTAACTTTTTGGGACCCCGCTCACAATGTCTTTTACTTCTGGGATTTTGAGCTTACTCCCACTTTGGAAGAAGTAGCCGGATATTCTGGGTTCGGTCGGGACTTGAGAAATCAGCAACTTATATTCCCGAGGTCTCTCTCTGTGCACCGATTCTTTGGTCTCCTGAGTATCAGTAAGCAAATCAGGAAAAACAATGTAGACAAAGATGCTGCTCCTTTTACTTCCTATATTCCAGGTTTGGGCACTCAAATGAGTTTGAAATACATGAAAAAGGCCTAAACAACAAGCAAAACAAGGACACATGGAAAATTCATCGTCGCTTTGCTTTCATAGTGGCATTTCTGGGAATTATGGTCTTCCCAAATGAAGAACGAACAATTGATATCCGCATGGTCAGAATTGCACAAGTCCTCGCTACCAAAGAAGGTCACACACTTGCTCCAATTATATTGTCTGACATTTATCGAGCATTAACATTGTGTAAATCCAGGGCAAAGTTCTTCAAAGGGTGCAATATTCTATTGCAAATGTGGTTGATTGAGCATCTCCGCCATCACCCAAATTCATGAGCTACGGCCCGAACAAGAATAATTTCATCAAAGGTTACGAGGAAAGGGTAAAAGATTACAATTCTCCAGAAGGGGTTGATGCGTGGATATCCCATCTAAGATCTCTAAAGGCCTGTCATATTGAATGGACTTTGGGATGGCTTCCGGTAAGGGAAGTGATACACATGACAACTTCAAAAAGCTATTTGTTATTGATGGATTTGAGAAGTGTCCAACCGCATGCACCACAGAGATTTCTAAGACAGCTGGGAAGGTATCAAGTGGTGCCCGAGGATGAAGATTTGAGTGTCCAAGTCATTGAGCTACACTTAGAACCTCCACTCCCCGAGACTTTAATCCAACAAGTTTGGAATGGCTGCCAGTACTTGAAAGATGATACCTAGGTGCAAGATCCCGCAAGAGGTGAGATAGACCCAGGCTATGCTATGTGGTTCGAGAAAAGGTCTCGCATTGATAATGAGCTAGAGCCCGAGCCCGAGCCCGAGCCCGAGCCCGAGCCCGAGCCCGAGCCCGAAAGGCTGCCAAAAGGCCTCATGTTCAGGCTTTTGATGACAAAATCTGAGAACAGTTGGCCTGGGGAGAAAAGGAGAAGGGATATCAAGCAACCATTCACGCCTTAGATGAAAAGATGAAAAACCTCAAATTTGAGAATGATTTATAGGCGCAAGAAGCTAAAGGTGAAAAGAAAAGGTTGACCCATGAGAACGAGGCGAGCCCAACACCAGGAAATGAGGATAGCCGCTGAAACACTTGTGATGAGTGAGAGGGATGAAAACATCATGAGCAACCTAAGACGAAAAGTGCACGATTATGCAGCCGACCTGACAAAGGCTGAGAAAGATTTGGCAAAAGCTTATGCAAGGATAATCCAACTGGGAAAAGAAGCAGAAGAACAAACAAGGCTAGCCCGCCAGGTAAAATAAAGCTATGACAGAGAAGTTGCGCTCTTAAGGAAAGAGTCGGCCGTTGTTGAAGACAAAATAGGTCAACAAATAAAAAACTTTAGGGCCGAGAGAGAACATTGCTATGCACTGATTAACCAATTGGAAGAAAGCGCAGTGCAGTTGCAAAACCAAAATAATGATTCCATGCAAATAGTAGAAGTTCGGGAGCAACAGATTGGGTGATTGCTCCAGGAGAAAGGCACTATCAAGCTCAGAATCAAGAAAATAGCTGACTACGCGGCAATGAAATGCCATGAATATGAAAATATGACTCGAGCTATGTTCTTCCACTCGGTACTATCTTTCGCTCACCAGATCATGGCCGACCTCGACCTCCTTTAGGAAGAGCTTACAAGAAGGCCTACACCGAGATCAGCTGAAGCCACTCGAGCTCCCGGAATAACATTTGAGGCTCATATGTGTTCTTGAATTTTTAGTCTTTGAGTCTGTATTTTACTTTTTCTCAAGTCTGTTCGTCCTTTCATCCATGTCGAGTCTGTTTGTTGTTTTTGAGTCTGAATGTTTCTCTTTTTAGTCATCAATATCTCCGAGTCTTTGTAATGAAAAAACCAAAAATATTTTTATTAATTAAATTTTGAAAAAACCCAAAAAGTTTTCTTTTCTTTCGTTTTGCATTTATTCCCCTGAACTACGTAATAGTCTGATTCATGCGGCGTCATGATACGTAGGAAATCCCCATCGGATGCAATCATAGCCCTAATTAATCTAAGAAAATTGAAAAAAAAGAGAGAAGAAAAGTGCAACAAAAATGAAAGAGCGAAAAACCACAAAAAGAGAAAAGATAAAGAAATCAAGATATGAAGTGAATGAATAAAAGAAAAGAGCTACAGAATAACAGAGAAAGTGAAAGCCGGGATGAAAAACGCAACCGTGGCAAAAATATTTTAGAAACATTTAACTATTTAGGTGCATTTCATCCCCAATGTGCGATTCCCTATCTGTTAAATGTCTCAAACTGACAAGGGTGTTGTGTGTTAAGCGAATAGGTCTTGTTCAGGTAGTTGGTTTTGTCGGTAATCTGGCTTCTCACCCCTATTTTATGAGACCCAAAGGAAAGATCCCAATGGCTTCATAAAGAAATCTCCGTATCATTAACACTGAGGATAGCCCTGAGCTGGCTATTTCACAAACCCAAGACGGCAACTGCCGAAGAAAACAAGATGTTGCGGCTCCGCATGTTAGAAATGTGGGACACTTGGTCCAACAGTAGGGAACCATCACGCGCTATTCCCAGGGTTCCCGAGCTGGTCCCAAGGACATTTGAAACCACCAACATCCCCATGACGAACCCATTTGTACCATTTGGGTACCCTTCTACATCATCCTTCACCAGTATGTCTTCTGTGGTTCGCCCCCAGGAACCATTCCCCGGAGCAGCGTCAATGTTGGTCTCTGCACAGCCGGTCTTTACCGTGGCACAGCCAACCGTGCCCAAGCCATGCTTTGAGTCTTCAACATTCACCTTCCAGGGCCCACAATTTCAGCCGGACATAACTCATGTTACTCCATACTCATATGCTCAATAACCACAATATGAGTCCCCAATTGAACAAGAAAGGGCAGTAAAAAAACCCCAAGCAGGAAGAAATGGCTCGAAAATGAGAAGCTTGGAGCAAAGCTTAAAAAACATGCAAGGCCTGAGTGGCCACAAAAGTGTTTCCTATTCAGACTTGTGCATGTTCCCAAATGTTCATCTACCTACCGGTTTCAAAATGCCAAAGTTCGAGAAGCATGATGGGCACGGAGATCCAATTGCTCATCTAAAAAGATACTACGAGCAGCTACGAGGGGCTGGTGGAAAATAAGAGTTGTTGATGGCCTATTTTGGAGAAAGCTTGACAAGAATCGCCTCGGAATGGTAAATGGATCAAGAAATCTCCCACTAGCACATATGGGATGATCTAGCCCGAGATTTTGTTAGAAAATTCTAGTACAACGTCGACATAGCTCCAGACAGAAACTCCCTGTCTAACTTGAAAAAGAAAGCCACGGAGAGTTTCCACGAATATGTATCAAATGGCGCGAGCAAGCCGCCAGAGTAAAATCGCCCATGGACGATACAGAAATGGTTACAGTCTTCTTGCAGGCCTAAGAGGCTGATTAGTTTTAGAATATGATGTCTGCTATTGGCTAACCATTTCCTGAGGCAATCAAAATTGAGGAAATGGTAGAGAACGGTCTAAAAACTGGCAGAATATTGAGTCAAGCTGCCTTGAAAGCCACCTCCCAAGCCATCCGGAATGGTTCAGGGGGTTTGGAATATTGTAAGAAGAGGGAGGAGGGAGCCATGATGGCTTCAAGATCAAGAGGGCCTCATCGATCATTTGACCGCTCTTACATACCGCCCATAACCCCACAACACTATTATCCACACCAAGATGCAGCCTATGCCGTGACACTGCCTTACTATGCTATGATGAATGCCCTACCTTACGCACAACCACAACAACATAGCAACCAAGGTCGAGCTCCACCTCCCAGAAATAACCATCCCTACCCAGCTCAGTATAATCTTTGTCCACCACTAAACACACACCAACATAATCCACGCCCTTGTGAGCCTCCCAAGAAAACCAGTTTCACCTTTATTGGTGAATCTTATTCCAGTTTGCTTCAAAAGTTAATCCAACTGGGTCTACTGCAATTTGTGCCTCCCAACCACTAAAATCCCGAGTCCTCATCATACAGGGTCGGAACCATATGCGCTTACCATTCAGGGGTAGAAGACCATGATACAGAATATTGTTGGACCCTTAAAAGGGCAGTTGAAAGCTTGATAGAAGAAAAAATAATTGTGGTAAGGGACGAAGAGATCCCTAATGTGACTAACAATCCATTACCGACTCACAATAATAGGCCGGTCATTGGAATGATTTGTGATGACGAGGAGTTTGATCCAGCATTGAAAGCCATCATCGCCATCGCCGATTCAGAGGCCAGACCCAAAGAGGCGGTGAAACAGGAAAAAATCAAGAAAAAAGTCACTCGGTTCCTCGAATTGTTGAAACGAAGATTGGGGAAGCACCTGCTAAGAATGCGGTTCTCTATATTCCTAGGGCCCCGAGAAAAGAATAGCTCATCCTGAACACTCCCAAGAAATTTGAGGAAAGGAAGGTTACGCTGAATGTGCCATGATTGTATGTGCCAAAAAGGACTTATGTGGCGCGGAGGCTGGTAGTTTTACCAAGGCTGACTAAGCCCGTAATTATCAGTCGCACACCACAGAGTCCTATGAAAGATCCCACCGTATTCCCTTGGAACTACAACAGAACCATGGTTACCTACAAGAGGAAAGAGGTCATGAGAGAGGTAAATGAAATGAATCAGTCTGGGAAGTACCATAGCCTAGAAGAGCTAAAAAAGTCCAAACTGAACAGGGATAAACGGTTGTCGTCCAAGAAGCCTATTAGCAATGAGGAAGCAAAAGAGTTCTTCAGAAAGATGAAAACTTCAGAATATGTTATAGTTGACCAACTCCGGAAGACTCCTTCCTAGGTTTCACTCTTATCTCTGCTGCTGATTTAAGATGAACACCAGAAGGTGCTCCTGGAAACACTAAATGAAGCATATGTCCCAATTTCCCTAGAGGGAACCGCCCACAATAAAGCTCTCCACTTGACTGTCAAATGCGAGGGCTATTATGTGAAGAGAGTATTGTTAGATGGTGGTTCTGGGGTCGATATTTGCCCTCTCTCAACACTCCAAATAATTGAGATTGGAACAGAAAGAATTCGGACTAACAACGTCTGCATGCGGGCTTTTTGGGGTCAAAAGAGACACTATAGGAGAAATTAATCTAATTCTGACTATTGGTCCCGTGGATTTTGAGGTGACTTTCCAAGTTTTGGACATGGAAACATCATACAATTTCCTCCTGGGTAGACCATGGATTCATGCTGCTGGAGCTGTTCCCTCCACTCTCCACCAAATGGTCAAATTTGAATATGATAATCAAGAAATTGTTGTCCATGGAGAGGAAGAGAGTCCATCTACAGGGACCCTTCAGTCGCTTGTCTTGAAGCTAGGGAAGGCTGCAAACATATTGTATACCAAGCTTTCGAAATTATGGTCGCCGACCAATTTGAAGAAGGGACCCCATTACCTCAACCTTGCTTGTCTAATGCTTCAGTCATGGTCGCCACTCAGATGACTAGACATGAGTACAAGCCCGGAAAGGGGCTCGGGGTGTCCCTGCAGGGCATCGATGAGCCTATTACTTCAACCGCCAATGAGAAGTTTTTTGGTGTGGGTTTCCTAGCTACAAAGGCCCACAGAAAATGGGTTGATAAGCACAAAGAAAAAGGGTGGGTCCTGTCCCAGCCCGTTCCACGTCTCACCCAATCGTTTGTCAAACCAAAGTATGTGGAAGAAGAAGTAGGGGCCTTCACGACCGAAGAAACTGATGATATTTGTGAATCCTTAAAACAAATGCTATATGAGTCTCACATGGTCCAGCCAGGGGAAGGAACGAGCGATGCCGAGGTGCAGTATATGGGATCGGATGCCAAACTCCAGAATGGAAAGCTACCCCATTCCCTGTCAGATGGGAGTCCCGGTAGTCCAGTCTTGCTATCTCTTCTACATTACGAGTTATTTCAGGGTGTAACTCGAATATTTTCACTTTATTGTATTTTGATTTTGATGTAAACCCTCATATCTTCCATTCAATAAAATGGAATCAATATTTCATTCGTCTATATATGTCTCTTTCCTTTTGTTCTGATTTTGCTATTTTTCTTATCTTTTCCTTTTTAGCTCTAATAATGCAAACTTAAGTAACATGACATACTTGCGGATTTCATGCCCAGGTCCTAAAATTCTGTCTAACTTTGAAACAATGAATCAAGAACCAGAATATGATGAAGATGAGGCTTTTAGGGAAATAAATCAAGAATTGGAACAATTTGAGAATAAGCCTAAGCCAAACTTAAATGAAACCAAGCCAGTTAACTTGGTTAGTCCAGAAGAGATCTGAGAAACCATGATAAGCATTCACGCTGATGAAAGAACTAGAGATGCATTGATCCAACTTTTGTTTGAATTCAAAGACGTGTTTGCATAGTTCTATGATGATATGCCAGAGCTGAGCGTTGATTTTGTGGTACATAAGTTGCCTACCTATCCTAGTTATCCACCGGTTCAACAGAAGCAAAGAAAGTTCAAAACGGACATCGGTGATAAGATCAAGGAAGAAGTCACCAAACAATTGAAAGCTGGTGTGACTCGAGTGGTTCGATACACCACGTAGTTGGCTAATATGGTTCCAATGCCAAAGAAAGATGGGAAAACCGGAGTGTGTGTTGATTATCGGGATTTGAAAAAAGTGAGTCCCAAGGAAAACTTTCCACTGCCGAATGTCACATCCTTGTTGACAACTGTGCTAAACATGAGATACAATCTTTCGTGGATTGTTATGCTGGGTATCACCAGGTTCTAATGGATGAAGAAGATGTAGAAAAGACGGTTTTCATCACACCTTGGGGCACTTACTGTTACAGGGTCATGCCATTTGGTCTGAAAAACGCCGGGGCAACCTACATGAGAGCTATGACTACCATCTTCCATGACATGATGCACCAGGAAATTGAGGTATATGTGGATGATGTGATCATTAAATCCAGAACACAAGAAGGCCATGTGCGAGATTTGAGGAGATTCTTTGAGCGTCTGCACAGGTATGACTTGAAATTGAACCCAGCTAAATATGCATTTGGAGTTTCGTCTAGAAAGCTTCTGGGGTTTATAGTCAGTAGGAGGGGTATCAAGTTAGATCCAACAAAGATAAAGTCTATTAAGGATTTCTTCCGGAAACAGATGATTAATCATCTGCTTCTTACGTTCCGTGAATAGCCAGGACATTGAGGAATATCCAGAAAGGCAGCTTCCCCCAATTCAACTAGGTCTCCATGAGTAGGACTCCGACCATAACATAATCGAAAAATCCAAAATGTACTCCTACAAGTAAAGGGAGTTCGAATAGAGATTGGTTGTGCCCTTCAAACTCTTTGCTATTGGGTAAAAGATGCCTCTTCTTTACATTTATTACGATTCTTTCTCCATAAATATTGGAATTTGACTAGTCTTATTACTTCAAAGAAGCCCGGTTACTCCTTTTAAAAAAAAATCAAAGATTCTTCTTCTTCTTCTTATATAATTCTTATGTATATGAATGTGAATCTACTTTCGCCTTTCTACAGAACCAATCTTCCCACCTCCGAAGAGCAAGAAAGAGGTCATGAGTCTGCTAGGGAGATTGAATTACATCAATAGATTCATCGCTGGACAGATGAGTGTCAAAAAGCTTTTGATAAAATCAAAGAATATCTGTCAAACCCGCTAGTTTTGGTTCCACCCGAGCCAGGAAGACCTTTGTTCTTGTACCTGACATTCCTAGAACATTCTTTTGGCTGTATCTTGGGGCAAGACGATGTGACCAGGAAGAGAGAGCAAGCCATATATTACCTAAGCAAGAAGTTCACCAGTTATGAAACCAAATACACTTTGTTAAAAAGAACTTGTTACGCCCTAACTTGGTTCGCCCAGAAGCTTGGACATTATCTACTGGCTTACACCACATATCTCGTAACCAGGATGGATCATTTGAAATATATATTCCAGAAGCCGATGCCTACAGGAAGATTGGCAAAATGGAAAATCCTGCTCATAGAATTTGACATTGTCTATGTCACTCGCATGGCAATGAAAGCCCAAGCCTTGGAGGATCATCTAGCTGAGAACTCGGTCGATGATGAATACCAACCCCTAAGCACTTATTTTTCAGACGAGGAAGTGAACTCCGTTGAAGTAATTCCAGAGGACACCAATGCTTGGAAAATATTTTTTGATGGAGCTGTAAATGCAAAAGGTGTCGGGATCGGAGCAATTCTGATTTCACCCACAGGGCAGCATTATCCGGCAACAGCCCGACTTCGATTCTTTTGTACAAACAACACCGCCGAGTATGGAGCCTGCATCATGGGCATCATGGCAGTTAATCTGGATGTAGAGGAATTGTTAATCATAGGAGATTCTGATTTAATCATTCGGCAAGCGCAAGGCGAATGGGAAACTCGAGACCTCAAACTCATCCCATACAGACAACATGTGGAAGGTCTTAGCAAACGATTCAAGTCCGCCTAGATCAGATATATTCCTTGATTCCACAATGAGCTAGCGGATGCACTAGCTACTTTGGCCTCAATGCTGCCATACCCGGGTAATTTTCATATTGACCCGCTGGAAATCCAAGTCCGACAAAGGCATGGTTATTGTAATGCAATTGAAATGGAGCCAAATGTTCATCCATGGTACCATAATATCAAAAGGTTTTTGAAAACAAAAGAATATCCTAAGCAGGGCAGTGGAGATCAAAAGAGAACTATTTAGAAGGATTGCAAGCAGTTTCTTTTTGAGTGGAGAGGTCCTATACAAAAGAACTCTAGATCTGAACCTTTTGAGGTGCTTAGACTCCCAAGAAGCTGAAAAGATCATGAATGAAGTGCATTCGGGAGTATTTGGGCCTCACATGAACAGATATGTCCTTTCAAAGAAAATCCTCCGAGTAGGTTATTATTGGATGATCATGGAAAAGGATTGTTTCAGTTTTGTCCGAAAGTGCCAGATATATGATGACCTGATTCATGCACCGCCTTCAGAGTTACATCCTATATCAGCGCCTTGGCCGTTTGTTGCTTGTGGCATGGATGTTATTGGGCCAATCGAGCCGAAAGCTTCAAATGGGCACATATTTATCTTGGTTGCCATTGATTATTCCACAAAGTGGGTTGAAGCAGTCACTTTTAAAGTCGTCACCAAGAAAGCAGTGGTGGACTTCGTGCATTCTAACATTATTTGTCGTTTTGGTATTTGGTAGACAATGCTGCAAATTTGAATAGCCACTTGATGAGGGAGTACGCGAATAGTTTAAAATTACGCATCGTAATCCTACCCCTTATCGGCCCAAAGCTAATGGCACCGTTGAAGCTGCAAACAAGAACATCAAGAAGATCCTCAGGAAAATGATTCAGGGCTCCAAAAAATGGCATGAAAAGCTGCCTTATGCACTATTAGGATATCGCACAACCGTGCGCACATCAGTTGGGGCCACACCCTATTTATTAGTTTACGGCACTGAAGCCGTAATACCTACAGAAGTCGAGATTCCCTCTCTTCGGATCATTGTTGAGGCCGAGATCGAGGATGATGAATGGGTCAAAGCCCGATTAGAACAGTTGAGTATGATTGATGAACAGTGGATGGCTGCAGTTTGCCACGAGCAGTTGTACCAATAAAGAATGGCGCGTGCCTACTACAAGAAAGTGTGGCCCAGAAAATTCAAAGTGGGACAACTCATTTTGAGACATATTCTCCCGCATCATGAAGAATCCAAAGGAAAATTTGCTCCAAATTGAAAAGGCCCGTACATTATAAGAAGAGTATTTCCAAAGGGAGCACTGTATTTGGGAGACATTGAAGGAAATGACCGTGAGACAGCTGTCAATGCAGATACGGTTAAAAGGTATTATGTTTGACCCCTTTTCACAGCTGTAACATGCTCCAATTGGGATGACAAAGGCTTTCTTTCTCGCTATCCAAACACTGCTAACCTTTGCAAACCCGTTGAGCTAGTTCCCTTTCTTTGATTACCCTCTTTGGAACCTGGAAGTTTTATAAAAAAAATAAAAAAAAATAGAAAAAGGAAAAGAAAAAAGAAAAATGAAAAGAAAAAGAAAGACAAGAGAAAATCAGAAACAAAGCTCACTTGAACTACGTGTTGATTCCGAAAGGATAACGTATCCTCTCTATGGAGTTCAGTCACGCCAAAATAAAAATTCACATTTCCCCAAAAGTTGAAACTGGGGCACATGTTATAATGGTTTGTCGATGGTTTCGCCTGAAAGGTTCCACAGTTGTACTTCAATCCAAATCCTTTTTACCCAAATCCTTTTCAAGTCCTTCCAATCAATCAACAAGAATGTTCAAAAATTAGAGGATACTGTCATTTGGATCTGATGTAACCACAATGAGAGAAATAAAATGAGAGTCTTATTGGTGAAAACTCTCACGGCCGCCGTAGGGCAACGACGAGCAGAGAAAATAGAAATGAGAGAGTCGTGTTAGTGAAAACCCGCAAAAGGCACTATAAGGCGATGGTGAGAAGAGAAATGAGAGAGGTCAACTGGTTAAAACCCGCAAAGGGCACTACTGATCGAAAAGAGGATCTTCACAGCCATTGGTATCCACACAGTCCTAGGCAAGGTTTCTCGGTTTCGAGACAAAATTTGTGATGACTTTCTAAGAGTTGGACGGTTTACACAGATCATGTATCCAGTCCAAAAGGCATGTCATGTTCATTGAAGTCCGCATGTATTCCAGATAAGTCCTTCTTTCCTTTCCCCGAAAGGGATACCTCTTGTCTAAATTCATTCTCCATTATACTCCTTGTTTTTCTTTGAATCCCTTTCGGTCTAACTTTGTTCCAAAACTGAGGCAAAGAAGAGATGGCAAGATCGATTCACAAGGCTCTCGTCCGGCACAAACCGATATATTAAAGAGGCACCCGGCCTCGGCAAAGGCATCAAGTTGACCCCGACTGGCTCTGGCGGTCGATGTTTTGAAATCAAGAACTCTTAGAAGGAGAAAATCAAATTGAAGTGCCTTTAAGGGAAAAATGAAGTTGAAAAGATTAAATCCCAAGTGGCTAACCGTCTTGGCAAGGCTTGAAAGTTCCCCAGTACTCCGAAGCTAAATTAGAAGTCCGAAGTGAAAGGCCTACAAAGGCAAAATAAAGTTGAAAAAGGTTAAGTCCCACACGACCAGCTGTCATGGCAAAGTTTTGGGAAAAGCCAAGGGTTCTCCGGGGCCCGAAGTATAATGGGTATTCAGGAAATAACCAGTTGCAAGAGAAATTACCATCAAAGAAGCCGGCCAAGATCAAGTGATTGAAACACTCAAAACTGCAAAACCGACCACCATTTTAAATCAACAATTGTGCTTTGTTTGAAAAGCAGGAAATAGGTGCAAACCAAAAGCAACCTTGAAAGAAGCAGGTGCAACCAAAAAGAAACTGCACAAGGGCTAGAAACAACTTTGCAGCAACAACTCCAAAAGGGGAGTTTTCTCTAAATTCTTTTCCCCATTTTTACTCATTCTCTAATAAAAAATAAAAAAAAATAAGGAAAAATAAAGAAAAAGAAAGACAGTTCAAACTCATGGTAGCATAGGGTCTCTACTCCCTAGCTGCATTTTTCTCACATAAGGTCTCCACTCCCTAGTTGATTTTATTTCAGACATAGGGTCTCCACTCCCTAGTCTCTTTTCCAACATAGGGTCTCCACTCCTTAGTTGATTTTATTTTAGACATAGGGTCTCCACTTTCTAGTCGCTTTTCCAGCATAGTGTCTCCATTCCCTAGTTGATCATATTTCACACATAGGATCTCCACTCTTTAGTCTCTTTTCCAACATAGGATCTATACTCCCTAGTTGATGTTATTTCAGACATAGGGTCTCTACTTCCTAGTCTCTCTTCCAACATAGGGTCTCCACTCCCTAGTTGATCAATATTTTAGACATAGGGTCTCCACTCCCTAGTCGCTTTTCCAACATAGGGCCTCCACTCCCTAGTTGATGATATTTTAGATGTAGGGTCTCCACTCCCTAGTCGCTTTTTCAACATAGGGTCTCCACTACCTAGTTGATGATATTTTAGATGTAGGGTCTCCACTCCCTAGTCGCTTTTCCAACATAGGGTCTCCACTCCCTAGTTGACATTATTTTAGACATAGAGTCTCCACTCCCTAGTCGCTTTTCCAACATAGGGTATCCACTCCCTAGTTGAAATAATTTTAGACATAGAGTCTCCACTCCCTAGTCTCGTTTTCCAACATAGGGTTTTCACTCCCTAGTTGGGGCACCATTTTGATAATCAAGGTACACAATTCCCAAAAAATTATGTTTTTTCGGGGTACACCATTCCCGACCCTTTTATCGCTTTCAATAATGAAGTAGTATAGAAATTTGTTACAAATAACTCATGAAATTTTCCTAGTAAAAAATGGGGCAGAACAATTTCGTTCGTTTGTTTGTTTTGATGTCTAAGTAGATTTTTCCTTGAGGCACAAGGTTCGAGGTAACTAAAAGAAGAAGTCTCAATCCGAAATAAGAAAAGAAAAAGAAAAAGAAAAAGAAGTGAATCCAAAATGCAGAAGCGGATGAAGGGACGTTAGACTGCTCAAGACATGACTGAGGTCACTAGTATTGCATTACCCGTTTTGATTAGAAAAGCCGAAGAAGAATGAACTAGCACCTGTAGCTAGCAAACATCAAGGTTCAGATCAACATCTGCGTGAAGAACCAGCCAAGACTCAAGATCAAATTTCAGAAGACTTATAGATAGGAATCTTGTAACTAATAGCTGACAGGCTTGTTTATTTTCTTTTCATTATGATTTTGGTTTAATAAGGAGCTCAGCAAGCAGTAACAGCAGTGAAATCACAGCTTCCTGGTAGTCCCAACTACCAAAATTCTTAGAAATACACTGATTCCTTTATAACCAAGGATATGTAGGCAACCTCCGAAACAAGCCTTGCCGAAAACTCTTCATGTTTCTGAGCAAAGAGGGGCAACTGTGAGCACGTAATTTTTTTCCTACGAAAATATTCCTACAAAATCCACAAAAATAATTTCTCTTATTGTTTTTGGATTTTTATAAGATTTTAGAAATTTCTCTTTAATTTTTTGCATTTAGTTGCATTTTTTGTGCACATTTAATATTTCAAAATCATAGAAAATGTCATAAAAATGTATAATTCTTCATTAGATCTTAATTGCATTTAGGATTTAGCTACATTAATTAAATACATTATTAAATAAAAATCACAAAAATACAATGATCATTTTTATATTTTTAGCTTTTAGTTTTAAATTAATATTTTCGTTTTATTAGTATTAAGATAATTAATTATTAGAAAATAGATAAGTACGTTTAATGTTGCAAATTAGATTTGAATTAGGATTTGATTTATGATTTTTAGTTTGCTTAGAATTTAAAATCAAAGAAAAAGAAAAACAAAGAAAGGAGTTAAAGAGTATGTTTGGTTTTACTAATATTGATTTGGTTTTGTTTAGATTTCTGGATTTGCATGATTGTCCTATTATTGTTGTTTTATAAATATTAGAAACTTAATAGAGTTTATTGAAATAAATAAATTTGGGGGTCTTTGAGATGTTTCTATAAAAAGAGCAGCTGGAAAAATGGGACAGCTGTCATAATTTGTTAAGAAAAAGATGCTGAAAATCAGATAAACAGCTGAAAAAGGACAGCTGTCCCAAAAATTAGTTATAAACGGATTCCTTCTTCCCTAAAATTCAGCTGGCATGTTCCCCTATATTCCCTCCCTTTCTCCCTCATATAGGACAGTCCCTACACTCTATATAATAGACCAATTCCTGCAGAAAACAGGGAGATCACAATACTGATTTTCATTAGCTCACTCTCCTCTAAACAGCTCTCTGCATTTTTGATTTTTTTATTAGAAAAACACACATGAATTCTGCATTTTTCATAGATATACACTCACTCAATAGGTTTCAGAAGTTTGGTTTTCTTCGTCACCTTGGGTCTTCTCAAGATAATTTGAACTGAGGTTGAGGTTCATTCTGGGATTTCATTGCTGGTTTTGTGTTTACTTGCTGCTGCTTTCTGAGTCTGTTGAGCTTAATCTCTAATTTTTAGCCTTTATTTGACTATCTGCTCACTATTTCTTACTTATAGGTATGTAAATTTCCATCTGTAAACTTTTGTTAGAGTATATGAAAACTTGATATATTGATTCCCTAACCATGTCTACTTCTATATGTTCCCGTTGTTTGAATGTGTAATCTGTTTCATTTTTGTTTCTCGATGAGTAGCTGATTACCTTTGTTTGCTTGAGCTGAATAGTTAAGCTATGATTACTCACTAATTGGAAAAGTTGCTACTGATTGCTCACTCACCCTGTTGTAAAATCATTGTTAGTCAGACACTAATTTTATCTATGAAGTTTCAAATTGAATATGCCTATTGTCTGTGATGACTCATTTTATTGCCCCGAATTTATTTTATTATTTATATTATGTGAAATTAAGTCGAGTAAAATGTACTCGAAGTGAATTGAAAAGAAATGAGACACATGGTCTCATTTATGAAAGTCTAAGTCACAAAAGTCAACCGTGGATTGACTTATGAGTTAGAGGGTTCGGATTTCAATTCCGACGACTCGACTAGCTTCAGGAGAGAATATATGACTTAGACGAGTGACCGGAACATATTTGATAGACCTCGAATAACACTAAATTTGAATCGAGGAAGTTCGAGTTTCCGGTCGATAGGTCGAATTTTGATCCGGAAGTCGGAATGAAATTCCGAAAGTTGCTGTAGGTTCCTTATGTGATTTTGGACTTGCGTGCAAATTTTCAGACCGTTCGGACATCGTTTGGTCGGGTTCGGATCGAAGGATCGAATTGAGGATCCTTGAAGTTCATAGAATTGGTTTCAATACAAATTTAATAAATCGATGTTCATCTTAGTGTTCCAAAGATTGGAACAAGTTTGAATGAGGTTATAGAACATGTGTTCATGTTCGGATAAAGTCCCGGGGGTCTCGGGTGAATTTTGAATGGTTAACGGGACTTAATTCGTCGCTTTATAAAGCGTTAACTTCATACTTTCTGGTGTAATGGATATTAGAATTAGTAAACGACCTCTAAATTCAATTTTGTTTGAAGAATTAGCTCCGTCTTGAAATTACGGAGCCGTAGAAAAAAGAATCGTCCAAATCTGACTTCGTATGAAAAAGTTAGAGTAATCTTTGTAAAAGAAAGAAAGGAAATCAGCATAAGGGGTCGCGAAAATGGCTATTACAGTACCCTTTTGCCCGATCTTAAGCCCAATTTAAATAGAACCTAGGGTTCATTTTGCACATCTGAGATACAAAACACACACCCACGTGAGAGAGCTTATTCAAACACAAAGAATCCTTATAAATCAACCCCAAACACTCATGCAAAGCGGATTTTCGTGGTAAATCTTATAAGAAAAAGGGATTACAACCCCTTAGAAACAATTGGGAGCTTTTAAGAAAAAGATTAAAGAGAGGTTGGAAACAAATCGAGAGGGAACCTCAAGGAAAACAACGGGTAAGTATTCTATGCCCTAAATCCCTCTTAGAATGTAATTT
>MCJB01046678.1:138099-178104 GCA_002018475.1 Nicotiana obtusifolia
TGTCGGTTATAGTTGGTAACAATGACAACTGATAACCGGAGATGGGTAGATAATACAGTTGGTAACAATGACAACTGTAGGTTACGGTTGGTAACAATGACAACCGGTAACGGATATAGTACAGTTGGTAACAATGACAACTGTAGGTTACAGTTGGCAACAATGACAACTGGTAACCGGATTTTTGAAAAGGTTTTACTGTGTTAAATGATGTTAAGCCCGAGGGGCGTGTATTTGAATGATGTTGAGCCCGAGGGGCGGTTTTAAAAATGATTTCTGTTTCTTCCTATTATTTACTGGAAAGATGTACATGTTTTAACCGTGGAAAGGATTTTCTACCTGATTTTACACTTGGTTACCATTTTAATGACGTTTTATTGTGCATTATGTGTCTTCTTACCTTCAGACATTATTTACGTTTATTACTCACTGAGTTGGAAGTACTCACATTACTCCCTGCACCATGTGTGCAGATTCATGCGCTATCGGTTCCACCCCGAGGTATTGACTATTAGCATCGTCAGGGTGGTGATTCGGAGACTACGAGGTAGCTGTTGGCGTTCGCAGCCCCATGTCTTCTTTATTTTGTCGCTTTCACTTTCTTCAAATATTTGTGCTAAAGATGTTGTAATAGATATATTATTAATAGGAATTCATTAGTTGCTCATGACTTTGTGACACCCCGATCGGAGGGCTGTAGTCGGGATGGTTTGCTAAATTTTCCGCAATTAGCTATTATCAAACCATATTTATATTATTTTCCTGTTATCTAACTGATTGAGCAAAGTTTAGTGGTTTGGCTTGCCTTGTCCTCACGAGAGGCGCCATCACGACCAGGTTGGGATTTTGGGTCGTGACATAAACTCTCTAGCCACTAAATGTACTTATATTCTTAATCTTGATATCTTCCAAATTTTCAATGGCCACGATAATTGATGAATAACTGTAATAACAATCAACGTCTGTAGATTCTACAGATTACATATTGATGGTGGAACGTCGATAGAAATGCTAAACCTACAATTGTACTAATTGTGTTATCTCATAGAGAAAATGTTGCAAGATAATCTTTTCTACATCCAACACCCTTAGCAGTTGAAACCTAGAATCAACTATTATGTAGCATTTACAGTCGGAAAAAGATGCACAAGATGGTACGAACTGAATCCAGATTGCCTTTCTTCAAGCCTAGATTCCGGTTTCTTACGGCATTTTCATGCAAAAATAATCGATGTTCAATCTCCATGCGACACTTCGTAACATTTATTCATGACATGAAAAAACTTCTCAGCTTTTCCTTCTCTCAAGCATAGTAGCCGAACAAGGTCATGAACTCTGCAACTACTAATTTTTTCGCTTACCCATTCTCGATGGCCAACCAAAATCAAACTTGTGCTAATGAGATCCTCTAAAGACTCTTCCGCTACCTCTTCCAATATTTTATCACTCTTTGTGTTTAGAAAACCCTTAGCAACCCAAATTCCAATCAACTTGTCTGCAGGAATCTCTGCATCTTCGAGGAAAGCTCCCGTATAAAGAAAGCAAGCTTTTAAGCTAGGAGGCAACCAGTTGTAATTCAACGACAATATTGCTAAACAATGCTCAGTGGTGGAACCTATATGTGAAACCACATTCTCAGCAACTTTTTTCCAATCCTCATATGTCCTATTGATCATGGAGAGAAGCTCGCCAATGACAACCAGCGAGAGGGAAAATCCTTGACAATGTTCTGCCATCTGCTTACCTATTTCCTCCAACTGAGGAGGACAACCTTCCCTTCCAAATACCTTGTCAGACAGCAAAGGCCAACTATTCATGTGATGGGGAGGGCACAATCATCTACTTCTAGAAGCCTAATAGTTATCATGATTCGACTTCCATTATTATCATCAGGAAATGATCCTTAACTAGGTCCCAGGCCTCTATGCTCCATAAATCATCCATAACTATCAAATATCTTTTTCCTTTTAATTTTCTATATAACTGCGCTCTTGTCATGATATACTGCCGTCACATCAGAATTAAGTACCAAAGCTTAAAACAATTATAAGAATTTCTCTTGCATCATATTCTTGTGAAGTATTAACCCATGAAGCGACATAATACTACTGATGGATTGCTAAAACCTTGCCTAGCAAGAGTTGTCTTACCCATACCACCCATGCCAACAATTGAAACAATATTCAGCTCCCAATGAGTTGATCTCTTATGTCGTTGAAGTCATCTTCCATGCCAACAAGAGTAACTTCCTCATCCAAAACATGCCTAGACGAGCGGAGAGGTAGAGAAGTTGTTGTCGGTTGTTCTTTGATGTGTAAGTGGTCATTCTTGAACTTCATCACCTCTCCTTGTATTGAATCCATTACCTTTGCTATTCGCTTCAACGAGCATTGTTTTTATCGTTTTCAGTGTTAGTACTTCTTAGGCACAATTCAACAGTATCTTCGTTGCAAGATACTGTTGAATTGCAAGACTTGCTCTATCGTTAGTATTAAGCATTAGCTATTAATCTCAACTATTAATAGTAGGCATTAACTACGTACTAATGAGTGTATTGTCAAGAGAAATACTTTACAATGATCAAAGTAGTTTGATAAGCCAGTAAATCAACTACGTAGCTTTTTTCTTCTATTTTCTATTAATGGTCATTGGCTTTATTATTGTGCTATTGGAAATTGTAGAAGGACAACGAAATTTTTTGGACTAATAAAGAGCAGTTAGGAGAGGACAAAGTTGCCATCCCAACATGGATAAAAGCAATAAGAAGAGGCACGACAGTAACAAAAGAGAGGACGTAGCCATTTTGTAATTAAGAAGGGATTTAGGGCTAATATTGGTAGTATTTTTTGATGTTTTATACTTCAATATCCCACGAGAGGGGATGATTTGTGTGGTATCCAATTTTTCGCGTGCACAGATTATCACTACTACAAAACAACAAATCTGCGACTGAACAATTCCAACCGATTTGATTCGGTCGCAGTTTTCGACTGATTCGGTCGGAAACTTTATTAAAATACATGTTACTTTTTTTTAATTTTTAGCTCAAAATTGCGATTGATTCAATCGCTCAATTACGCAGAAAGTACCGCGCAAATATTTTTTATGGTTTGCGACTGAATCAGTCGCAAAAATTAAAATTAAATATTTCGACCGATTTGGTCGGAATCAGCAATAAAAACGAGGTCTGACTGGTCAACTGGATTTGCGATCGAATCAGTCGCAATTTGGAATTTCAAATTTCAAATTTGCAACTGATTCGCTCGCAAATCTTTTTTTTTTTTGCAATACAGCCCTAACCCGTTTTTTCTTCTTTCTTATTTCTTCTCTAGCTATTTTCCCTGTCCTTCCCTCTAGTCTTCTGCCCCCACCCGCTCTATTTCTTGATTTTCTCCTCTAATCTAACCATATAAGGTATATTTCCCTCTCTCTCACTTTCCCTCTCTCTCACACTCTCCATTTCCCCGTCCAGCCGCCTCCCTCCCCTAAATTTTTTGTTCTCAAGTTGTTTAACTCGTTTTTGGTGCAGGAATCCGGCGGCTCATCTCCTCTTCGGTGGTGGTTCAACAACAGATTTGTTGGTTGGTCTTTTTTTTTTTTTTTGCATTAATTTAGCAAAATAGTATGTACAAATTAGCTATATAATTTAAAATATATTATAGATAAATTAGGAAAAAAATTGCAATATAATAAGTGACTTGTTAAAAATTTACTTGTTTAGATTAATTAGCTATTTTTTTTTCTTTTTAGTTAGATGTTCTTGTAAAAATAGCTAGTATACTTGTATGTATCCAATAATAAATCAAGAAAAAAAATTAGAATAGTTTGGGTATGTTCTATAAGTATGGAATTCTTGTTTATGTAAAAAAAAAAACTAAAGAAACAACTTAAGTGCTAATACTTCGTATAATTTAGGTTATAATAGTTAGAGTTGAATAATATTTAAAGAGTTCGAATTTTTATACATTCAAGTTATGTTAGTTAAGAAACAACTTAAGCGCTAATACTTTTGTGTTTCGGCTTTTTGGAAATTCTCCATGCAGTATCTATGTGTTAATTATATTATTTATTATTGGAACAAAATGAAGAAAATGCAATCAATTAAGTATTAGAGCGCTATCATATGCTAATTTGAAATAAATTAGATTAATTTTTATGTTTTAGGACTTTTTTGTCTTACAATTGTTTAATGTACATATTAATATTGAAACCACCCAAGTATTATAGTAAAATATATAATTAAACTATTTAGATAACCTTTGGGAGAATATAACTTAGTAAGTAGTACAAATAAAATAAATATGTCAACTTCTAATTTTTTGTTTGTTTGTGTAGATGGCATTTGCGCATCGTAGATGGATGTATAATAGGAATCATCCTAATCGTGTGGGGTTAAGGGATGAATTTAAAGAAGAGGTTGCTGGATTTATTGCTAAGGCAAGGAAACTTGATGATTTTTGTATTGAAGGAACGATTAGGTGCCCTTGTGTGAAATGCAAGTGTGTTAAGTTATTGGGAGAAGATGTTGTTATATGTCATCTTTTAAAAAATAGATTTATAAAAAATTATTATGTGTGAACTGCTCGTGGGGAGAATCTTGATAGCGTAAATGATATTGATTTTTATAATTCTTTTGGTGGTGATGAGGGTAGTCCTGTAATGGAGAATAATGTTAAAAATTTTAGATTCAATGACATTATGAGGGATGCCTTTGAGATATTCCCGGAGGCTCAATCTGAACCAAATGATGAGGCTAAGAAGTTCTTCAAAGAGTTAGAGGAAACTAGTTGTCCGTTGTATGAAGGCGCAGTGCATTTCAAGTTGTCTGTTGATGTTCGATTACTTCAGATTTAGTTGGATAGTTCTATTTCTCATTCGGGCATGAATTCTATCATTGGGCTTATGAATGAACTTAATCCGTGTAACATTGATTTACCCAAAGATTTCTACACGGCAAAAAAATTGGTTTCCAAGTTGGGTCTTTTATTAGAGAGAATTCATTGCTGTGAAAATAGTTGCATGTTATTCTATAAGGATGATGCATCTCTAGAGAACTGTAAATTTTGTAACAAGCCTCGTTACAAGGATGCCATAAATGATAAAAGAAGAAGATCCCAATGAAGGCGATGCACTACTTACCCCTTATACCAAGGTTAAAAAGGTTGTATGCATCAATGAGCTCCGCTCCTCATATGAGATGGCATTATGAGCATAGAAGGCCAGATGGTATTCTATGTCATCCATCTGATGGAGAAGCATGGAAGCATTTCGATAGGGTGTTCCTGTACTTTGCTAGTGAATAAAGAAATATTAGGTTGGGATTATGCGCTTATGGATTCACTCCATTTGCAGTCTCTACTGCACCATATCCATGTTGGCCGGTGTTTGTTACACCGTATAATCTTCCACCTGTGTTATGTATGAAAAGTCCATATTTATTTATAACTTGTATGGTTCCAGGTCCACGCAATCCAAAAAAAGTTGATTGATGTTTACATACAACCTTTGATTGATTAGTTGAAGTTATTGTGGCATCAAGGCGTGGAAACATATGATGTATCAACTAAGCAAAACTTCAGATTGTGTGCTGCTTTGATGTGGACTATAAATGATTTTCCTGCTTATGGAATGATGTCGGGGTGGTCGACTGCCGGAAAGTTAGCTTGCCCAACTTGTATGGAAGATACAAAGGCATTCACTTTGAAACATGGAGGTAAGAACACATGGTTTGACTGCCATCGCCGCTTCTTGCCAATGGATCATGAGTTCAGGAGAAATACTAGTGTATTTATGAAGAACAAAGCTGATTATGAGGAGCCACCATCCGTCTTGTCTCCAGATGAGATTTGGAACAGAGTTAGGGATCTACCTAATGTAACAGAGTATCCCTTGGCCAATAAAATACCTGGTTATGGTGTTACACACAACTGGACTAAACAGAGCATATTCTGGGAGTTACCTTATTGGAAGCACGAATCTTCTTTGGCATAATCTTGATGTCATGCATATCGAGATCTTTTTTTTTTACAACTTCTTTAATAGTGTGATGGATGTCAAAAACAAGACAAAGGATAATTTGAAGGCCATGATGGACTTAAGGAATATTGTAGGCGAAGTGAGTTGTACCTGACATATTTGAACAACAAGATTCAGAAACCCAAGGCCAGTTTTACCTTCATCTTGGAGGAGAGAAGAGAGATTTGTCATTGGGTTAATAATTTGAGATATGCCTGATGGGTGTGCAATGATGGTAGGCTATAATTAAGTATTTTAGTCGCTTATTGCACTCTAATTCACTGCACTTCACTTGTTTTGAGCTTTATTAGATAGTATTTTGCACTTATTGTGTGTTTTATGCCTTGTAGGAGTGATTTCGAGCTATGTGGATATTATGGAATGAATTCGAGTGTTTTGGAGCATTGAAGTATGAGTAAAATCCCAAGGTATTAAGTATGGATCGTGTTCGGGGGTTGAGGACCAAGTCTGGACGTCAAAACGCACGAAAAATCCGTACGCTAAGAATTTTGCACTGATGCGATGCACTGTGCGACTCATAGTGCGAGGAAGCAGTGTAATTTTGGGCTGCCTGACACAAGTTGAGCTCTCTGGATTTCCCCACTAATGCCCCGTATGACGCGTCGCCCCATGCGGCACACCTGTGTATTTTTTACAGAGTAAATATCCTAGTTCGGCTAGGAAAAGATGATTAATTCTGGGCTCGATCCTACTTGGTATAAATACATGGAAAAATATTATTTTAAGACTTTTGGCACATATTCGACCTAAGGAGGCTAAGGAGGAGTTGGAAGAACACGAGCACAAGGATTTCGTCATTCCTTCCTCACTCAAGACACGAGCTAGGATTGAATTTATGTATTCCTATACTTTGACTTTATTTGTGGTGAATTACTCCATATCAATGGAGTAGTTCTCTTTAGTGTTTGATGGATTTGGTGTATTGATGATTGTTTGTGGATTATAACTCTAGTTTTATGTATTGAAGCATTTTTGGATGATTTAGTTATTGCATTTATATTCACTTATTCATGTAATTGAGAGAGGCACAACTTGTGATATCTTTGTATTATATTGTTGGTTGAGTTCAATAATTCTTCTTAATAATCGAAAGAGGCTAGTTGAATCATTAACTAAACCTAGGTAGGAGACTAATCGAAAGAGGTGTTCTTAAGGACCAATCCACTACGCATTCTTGCATATCTTCACAAAGCTTAAATGGTTCATCTCGCGAGGGTTAGACTTAATCGTGAGTGGAGTTTCTACTAAACGTTTGAACTAATAATTGAGTGAATTCGAGAGACTCATTTGAACATTAGAAGTAAATTATCTAGAGTTAGATCCCAAACAATTAACTTGCACCCATCCTATCAACCCCTATGTTCTCCCACTGATAATTTCCTTGCTTATCTTTGTTTCGATTGTCATTAGTCAATAGCTTTAGACTCTTAGTTAATTTTAGTTAGAAATCTCAATTGTTGATCATCTTGAATAGCAATCAAGCTAGAAACTATAAGAATACTATTTAAATCCAATCCTTGTGGATACGATATTATACTATACTATATTTGATTAGCGAGTAGAATTTTAAGTGTGTGTTTTGAGCTCGTCAATGTTTGGCGCCGTTGTCGAGGTTTGGCAATGAATATTGTTTGGTATAGGTTGTGGTGCTGATTCAGGAATTTTTCTTTTTATTTTATTTTATTTTCTCTTTTTACGTTTGGTGTTGTTGACTGTGCGCAGGTTGCATGTTAAGATTGATGCATGACTCAAACTTCTGTGAAGGAAGTGCTACTATACAAGCCAGAAATTGAAAACAACTGCGACAGCTGAGAAAGGAAAGAAACCTCACTGAGACATCAGAAAAGGTTGGGAAATCCTCAACCAAAGAAACTATGGCTGGAAATGGTGATGATAATATGGATTTGGCTGCAAGAGAGGCAGCCTAAGAAAGAGAACAAGCTACACAGGATGCTGATGAAGCAGCTATCAAAGATGTACATATTATATATGAAGAAGAGAGGGGTCATAGAATTGCTCAAAATCAACCCTTGGGTGCAGACCAGTTCAGAAATATAGCTCCCATGCCTAGGAGACCACTTGGCGATTATGCTAGATCGGTTAACAACAAAGGATTATCAAGTGTAGGACCACCTCCAATAGCAGCTAACAATTTCGAGTTGAAGCAAGGGTTGCTTTAAACCCTTCAAAATTGTTGTGTCTTCAGAGGGAAGCCAAATGAAGATCCAAATACACATCTAATGGACTTTAAGGAGATTATGAACACCTTTCAATACAATGGTGTGTCACAAGATTCAGTGTACTTAAGGGCATTCCCCTTCACACTTAGAGATGATGCAAAACGGTGGCTTCAAAGATTGCCCACGTGATAAATTAGAACTTGGGAGGAGATGACCAAAAAAATTCTTTGATAAATATTTCTCCTCAGCTAAGACGGACAAGTTTAGAAGAGAAATCCATAACTTCTGCCAGAAATATAAGGAAACTGTTTTTGAAGCATGAGAGAGGTTTAAGGAGATTGTTCGAAAGTGTCAACACAGTGGAAATTGAACTCTAGATGCAACTCCAGGACTTTTGGGATGGATTGACACTGGCCTCACGTAGAACATTGAGCAATGCAGCTGGAGGCCCATTGATGAAGAAGACTCTAGAGGAAATAGTTACAATTCTTGATGAGTTATCTGAAGATGCAAATCAGTGGCCCTCTAAGAGTGCTGAAAGAAGAAGATCAATTGGTGTTCACCAGGTTGATGCTAATACATATGTACAGGTACAACTGGATGCTATGGCTAAAGAAATACGAAAGTTGACCTTAGCCTCGATACAAGATGAGCCTCATACAGAAGAAGACACCCTACCCTTGAGTGTCAAGCCTCAATTGAGGAAGTAAATGCTGTGGGGAACTATAGTTTCAATGCAATGGGTCAGAGGCACCCTGGTTTTTTATGGAGTTCACTTGGAGGTACTGCGAATGCTTGGCAACCAAATAACTCTATACTGCAAAGACAAGGAGCTCCAGCAAACGTAAACTAAGCAAAGGCAGCAATTTCACTCTCAACAGCCCATTCAGCCTGGTCTAGAGGATCTAATGAAGGCTTTCATTATCAAGACAGATAAGAGGCTGCACGCTCATGGAGAAGCTATCAAAGAATTGGGCACTGGTTTTAGAAATCTGGAGAGACAAGTGGGACAGATTGCAACAATATTATCTGAGAGGGTTCTAGGCACTCTCCCCGCTGATACTAAGAGAAATCCCAAAGAAACAGTGAATGTTATAACTCTGAGAAGTGGGCAAGTGTTTAAAGATCCGACCTCAATCCAAAATGATGTGAAACTTGAAAAAGAAAGTGGTTAGCAGCTGAAAAATAATGATATAAAAAGAAAAAGGGCCAGATGAAAGCTGAAAAAAAAAGGACGAAAAATCAAGAAGGGAGGAACATGATGAGAGCGAGCATATGCCTGCTTTACCTTCCCCCAAAAGCTATATAGAGAAAAGCTGGACAAGCAGTTTGGGAGATTTCTGGATGTGATGAAACAGGTTCATGTAAACTTACCGTTCACAGAAGTGCTCTCACAAATGCCTGCTTAGGCCAAATTTTTGAAGGAGATCCTTATAAAGAAGAGGAAGATAGAAGAGACCTCAGTGGTGAAGCTCACAGAGCATTGTAGCATGATATTGCAAACCAAACTCCCACAAGAGTGTAGAGGTCCAGGGAGTTTTACTATACCTTGCTCATTAGGAACTATAAATTTTGACAATCTTGATGTGATTCTGGTGCCTCAATTAATTTAATATCTCTATCAATTTACAGGAAATTGAAAAAAGAGATTGGAGAGTTAAGTTCGGTGCCAATATCTTTGCAGTTGGCAGCCAAATGACTTTAATAATCGAGGGGATAGTGAAAGATGTATTAGTTCGGGTGGATAGGTTCGTATTTCCTGTAGACTTTATAGTGGTGAATATGGAGGAGAACAGGGGGTTCCCCTCATCCTAGGAAGACCATTCTTAGCAACGAGTAGAGCAATATTAGATACACACGAGAGGAAACTCATGCTTAGAGTGGGTGAGGAGACGATGACTTTTGATATAAATGTCGAAAAGGGGGTGAAAAAAGAAAACCAGCTATGAGTGTTGAGTGGAAAGTGAAGGGCTCAAAGGAGAAGGCTGCAGTGAGCGAGAAAGATAAGTGTGGGGTGTACCCCAAGAAAGCTGAGAAGAAGCTGTTTTCATGGATGTGCGCATTAGTTTGAAGGTGAGGAATGGATCCCGACTTCGATTCAGACCCCGGCTAGATGTTCAGGGAAGTTTCTCTACCTTATGCTTTTTAATTGTGTGTCACGGGGACATGCCACGACTTAAAGTGTAGGGTGGGGGATATTTGTATGTATGTATGTATATTAGTTTTCTTTTTGTTAGTTGTAGTAGTTAGAGATAGAAAATAATTGGATAAACCATAAAAAATTTAAATTTTTTGATTTTTCCTGACGATAGATATCATTCAACAGGTTTCTTGAGGGATTAAAATCGAAGAAAAAAGACAAAAATATTTTCTTTTGTTAGGTAGTATAATAATTCCCTCTTGGTTTTTCTTGGTGCGCGGTTCTTTTCGAAGGGTTTTGGTTGAATTCAGGTGTAGTTAGTTTTTGTTTTGTAGAGTAGTAGGAAACCTTGTGGTATGACTTGAATGGAAGGCGATATCTCTTAACTTTATTACGCCTTGAGAATAGTAAGTGCTTTAGTTGTGACGCTTAGGCTCGGTATTTGACTCTTGTATAAGTACCTTAAATTGTATGATCTTAAGTTTGCTTAATTGCTTTGACTAGAGTGACTTGATAATCCAATCTTGAGTGAGTTATATGCCAGGTGTGTGTGAGGTTTTGTGTATTCTGTGCAATGCATTTGATGTCTAGAACTTGCTCCATGCGTTTAAAAAGAAAAATAATAGTTGTATTCAGTCTTGGAAGTGATTTAGGCGTTTCTTTGTTGACCCAGTTATAATCTGTTACCCACTTAATTGTTATGTATCTTAGTTAACCCTTTTGAGCTTGTAATCCTGTTTCTTTGGCAACCACGTTACAAGCCTTGCCCATTTGTTTGAATTGACCATCTATTTGAACCTCGTAACTCTCGTGAGCACTTGAATTTGTTAAAAACTTTGTAAAAGTTGAAGTGTGGGGTGATTGGGTTGGCTTTTGAGTGGAACTAATAAAATAAGGAGAAAGGTGCATCGTATTGAAAAAGTAAGAGACACTTGAATTAAAAATACTGTATTGTTGTGCAAAATATTCGTGGATAGTGGTGACTCTTGATGTACTTGTGCTTTAAGAAGTAGGGAGTTAATGTATATTGATGTGAAGGGCGCAGTTATGGTTTGACATAAGTGTGGGTTTAAAACAATGAAATGCATGAATTAAAGTGCTTAGGGAGGTGTAGTCACCCTTATATCTAGATGTATCCTACCCATCCCGCAGCCTACATTACAACCAATTAAAGTCCTACTTGATCCTTGACTGAATGAGCTCAAATAATTGAGTAGTACACCACGGGCAAGCCTATGGTATGTCTTTTGTGGCATATTAATGTTGTTTCTGAGAATGAGTGAATTCTTTCTATCTTGAGTTCCTAATTGTCCTTGAACTTTATATTGTGTGGAACTACTCTCTATTGTTTGTGTGAGAGCACATGATTTGCGAAGGAAAGGTAATGTCGTTGACCTCTGTGTTAGAGTACGTGAGCGGGTTATAAATAATGCGTGGTGCTTGCGAGTCAAATATTTTGAGTGGTATTGTGCTTAATCTATTTTAAATATTCTTGGTGTGATGAGTTATGAGAGTTGTTGAAAAAGGTCGTGTCTATATGAAGTGTAGTTTGTTTGCTCGAGGAAGAGCAATGGTTTAAGTGTGGGGTGTTGACGGTAGGCTATAATTACGTATTTTAGTCACTTATTGCATTCTAATTCACTGTACTTTACTCGTTTTAAGCTTTAATTGATAGTGTTTTGCATTTATTGTGTGTTTCACGCCTTGTAGGAGTGATTCCGAGCTATATAGATGTTATGGAATGAATTCGAGTGTTTTGGAGCTTTGAAGTCTGAGTAAAAGCCAAGGGATTAAGCCGGGATCGTGTTTGGGATTCGAGGACCAAGTCTGGACGTCAAAACGCATGAAAAATCTGTAGTCTGAGAAATTTGCACTGATGTGACGCACGTGCGATGCATAGTGCGAGGCAGCAGTGCATTTTTTGGCTGCCTGACAGAAGTTGAGCGCTTTGGATTTCCCCACTAATGCCCCGCATGGCGCGTCGCCCCATGCAGCATGCCTGTGTATTTTTTACAGAGTAAATATCCCATTTCAGCTAGGAAAAGGTGATTTCGTCTGGGCCCGATCCGACTTGGTATAAATACATGGAAAAACATTATTTTCTGGACTTTTGGCACATATTCGACCTAAGGAGGCTATGGAGGATTTGGAAGAACACGAGCACAAGGATTTCATCATTCCTTCCTCAATCAAGACACGTGTTTGGATTGAATTTATGTTTTCCTATGCTTGACTTTATTCGTGATGAATTGCTCCATATCTATGGAGTAGTTCTCTTTAGGGTTTGATGGATTTGGTGTATTGATGATTTTTTGTGGATTCTAACTCTATTTTTATGTATTGAAACGTTTTTGGATGATTTAATTGTTGCATCTATATTCACTTGTTCATGTAATTGAGAGAGGCACAACTTGTGATATCTTAGCATTATATTGTTAGTTAAGTTCATTAATTCTTCTTAGTAATCGAAAGAGGTTATTTGAATCATTGATTAAACCTAGTTAGGAGAATAATTGAAAGAGGTTTTCCTAAGGACCAATCTACTACACATTCTTGCATATCTTCACAAAGCTTAAATTGGTTCATCTCGCGAGGGTGAGACTTAATCGAGAGAGGAGTTTCTACTAAACGTCTGAACTAATAATTGAGTAAATTCGAGAGACTCACTTGAACATTAGAAGTGAATTATCTAGAATTAGATCCCAAACAATTAACTTGCACATATCCTATCAACCCCTATGTTCTCCTACTGATAACTTCCTTGCTTATCTTTGTTTCGATTGTCATTAGTGAATAGCTTTAGACTCTTAGTTAATTTTAGTTAGAAATCATAGAAATCTCAATTGTTGATCATCTTGAATAGCAATCAAGCTAGAAACTACAAGAATACTGTTTAAATCCAATCCCTGTGGATACGATATTATACTATACTATATTTGATTAGCGAGCAGAATTTAAGTGTGTGTTTCAAGCTCGTAGTGCATCAAACCTGTCTAGGTGTGTTGACATGAAAGAAGTAAAGTTGGCGTTTATGAAAAACCACGATTGTCATATTTTCACGGATTCTTGTATGCCTGTTGCGTTTAATGCATTGCTTGATAGAATATGGAAGCCCATCACAAAAGTAAGCTTATTTTTCAAGTAGTTGTGTTCTAGCATCTTGAGAGTGGAGATGCTAACTTACATGGAGAGTAACATTGGCATAACTTTAAACAAGTTGGCAAAATTTTTCCCTCTTGGCTTTTTTGACGTGATGGAACATCTTTCAATTCACCTTGCACAAGAGGCATGGCTTGGAGGGCCAATTATGCAGATGCATGTATCCATTTGAGAAGTAATTAGTGACTATTAATCATTAATCCTTATGTGTTTCATTTTAACATTATTCCATTTAAAAATAATGCTAATATATAGGATTATTGGCAAACGTAAGCGGGCTGTCAAAAAAAGATCTAGGATTGAAGGATCGATTTGTGAGGCGTATGTGGCTAGAGAATCTTCTTATTTTTGTTCATAATATTTTGAACATGATGTTCCATGTTTGAGAAATAGACCTGATCGGCATGACGATGAAGGCACCAATCCTTCGTATCCACCATTTTCCATATTCAATCAACCAGGTAAAGGCAGTCCAAATGTAGTTCAAAATGACTTTTGAGTGAGATGGAACTAAAGTCAGCTACAACACATGTGCTTTTGAATTGCCCAAATGTCCAAGTTACTATAAGTATACATTTATATTATTACCGACATATATTAAAGATTCATCATTGTTTTAAGTAATGACATTTTTTATTTTGTTGGACAGTTGGTTTGTGGGTACATATGGGCAAGAGCTTGTTTATCCAAAGTTTTCAGAAAGGTTTAAAGAATTTGTGTGTTGTGTGGTATCCAATTTTTCGCGTGCACAAATCATAGAAGGACCTGGTTCTTCTATGTGCTCTTTGTACTACTGTTGCAGAATAATAAATGCAAAAAGTAAAGAACACAAGTATTTTTACATGGAAAACACCTGGCTCAAAAGGTGAAAAAACCATGACCTACTACCCTGTAGGATTTTTTCCAACACTTTACTAAATCTCTAAGCCAAAAAACAGCATTTACAAAACTCTTTGTAAACCTAAGGATTACTTCTAACCCTTTGTGGCGACAAGCCTCTAACTGTTGCGATAATTTTGAGTTAACTCTTACTTGAATACTACACTTAGAGTACCTAGTACAATTGTTTCAACTAAAAGGTACAACTCAAAAGTCCTACTATAATGATAGTAGAATAAAAGACAAACACTTGGAACTGGTTCTTCTATCTGGTTCATGTGGCTTCAGGTTCGCACACTTGAATCAAATAAGAATTGCTTGCAAAATGCCTTGCTATTTTGCTCTCAAATCACATTTAACTTCAGCGTTTGTCTGTCACTGTAAAATGAGAACATCCGGAAATATATAGAGTTAGTAGAATAGGAAATAACTAGAGTTCTAATGCTATACTCTTTCTTGGTGGAAGAGTTCAAGTTATCTTCAACTTCTAACTCCTCCCTTTTCTAGGATAGAGTTCTCTCCAAGTAAGGAATCCTTCTCCTTATCACTTATGCAGTCTTTTCGTTCAGGAGATACCATATATAACTACTTACGCTTATCCCCTTCACGTGCATGCCTTGTGCTTAAATCTGCCCGTATCTGTGTATACTGTAATTGGACCTGGTTCATGTCTGAGTTCCTTTGTCAATCATCATCACAAACTTCACTTAGGCCAACAAATTCTCCCTTTTTGATGATGACAAACTCATTGCTTTTCATAAGCATAAGACCTGTTTCAACTCAGCTCAACATCAATACAATGTTAGAACACCTTTCCATTTTAAAGTCACAAATCATCAAGGACCAGGTTTATTAGGTTATAAACATTACAGTCCAAAGTAAAAAGCACAAACTGTCTTTCCCCTTTTGGCATCATCGGAAAGTTGCATAATTATGTTAGATAACCATATTTTAATAGATATTACTCATAGCCACTGGGGCTACTTCAAATGCAGTCATGAAGTCAAGCATCATATATCAATCTAATGATATTAGCTATCTAAGAAGCGTCAACAAACATTTAGAGCACAAAAACAGTTGATTAACATTGATATTAGTCATCCACAAAGCATAAATAAAAATAAAGATATTGGATCATGAGCAAAAAGAAAAAAAAATCTCATTCGGGCCACTGGTTTGTCTAACTAGGCTAGGAAGGTTTCAAGGCTGGGAAGGACCAGGTTCTTGGTTTCTGGCCTAAAGTAGCTTCAACATATCATGAAGAATGCCTTCATTCTTCTCCTTCTCTTTTGCCAGCTCAGCCCTGAGAGCATCTCTCTCAGTTTCTACTTCTGCCAGCCTCATCTTCAGCTTCTTAATCTCAGCATCCTTAGCCCCACTCTCTTGTACCAAGGCTCGCACTTTGTTGTTCACATGTACCTTCTTGGATGATCCAGGTTCTTTGGGAGTAGTGTGGATTTCATAGTCACATGTAGTCAAAGTGTTTGCCCCAAAGTGATCTTTGCTTATACCAACTTCCCATTTCTTGAGGGGTACCTTGAAGTGAGCAAGTACAATTATGAGAATGAAACCATAGGGTATGACACGCATTTTGGTGCTAGTTAGAACCCTATTAAGAAGCTGGATGATAAACCCATGCCAATTGATCTTCCTCCCACTATCCAGGCATTCCATAAGGACCAGGTCCATGAATGTGGCAATGTGCCTTCTTTCCTGCCTAGGAAGCACAACCTTGTTAACATATTCAAACAACACTTTGTGGGTGGCTTCATCTCACTTTTGTATACATCCTTGGCCTCTAGCTCTAACTCATTGTCAGCAAACTTTCTTGTAATGGCAAAGGAGGTAGGAAGATTCTTTAGACTTGGCCATTTTAGCTTCTTGTGATAATTGTACCCTTCAGCAGGTATACTTAGAATCTCTCCTAATTCCTTGTCATCGAAGCTCACTGTCACCCCCTTCACCACACTAGTGACTCTGCCATATTTGATCTCACAATTTGCCATGAACTCTACAATCTCAGTTCTGGCAAGTTTTCCATTCATCTGAAGGACCATGTCCTTCCAGCTCTGCAGTTGTAGGTTTTCCAGCAGCATCATCATGCCTTCCTCCTCCAAGTCCCTAAGGAGTCTATCTTTCAAGATAGTTCTTTTCTGAAACTTAACCATCCTGTCCTACTCTGCTTCAGATTCCTCTTCTTCTTCACTCTCTTCTTCCTCCACTACTTTCACTTTTCTAAACTCCGTGACTGACATGGTTCTTTTTGCCAAGGTAGAAGGATCTGCAGACTTTGTCTTCGAAGGAGACTTCTTTTTGGAAGTCTTTATTTTCTTTGCCTTTGGAGTCACAACCTCCACCTCTTTTGCCTCTTCTTCATCATGAAGAACCAGGTCCATCTCCTCAATTTCAACTGACTCAATAGACTCACTCACTTTCTTCTTTCCCTTTGTAACAACTTTTCTTTTACATTCTTTCTAGGCCTTTTCGAGTTCTGCCTCACTCTGCTTCTTCTTACTCCTTGTAGCTCTTCATCTTGTGGGAGGAATCTTTACAGGGATAGAAGAGGCAACCTTTCTCTTCTTGTATGCCCTAGAAATATCAGGAATTTTAACTCCCGAACTTTTCTCCCTTTTTGGACTGTAACTGTCAGACACTCGTTTCAATAGGTCTTCGAGGGGTTCCTGCACAGATGGAACAGGTTTTTGGAACCTCTTCCTCAACCTTACCAACCCCTCAGCAGCACTTGCATCTCCAGATCCACTACCCTTTTTTTCTCTCGAAGTTTCTTGCTCTCCAGCAAATTCCTCACTTCACAATACCATAGCTCTTGTTTCTTCAGTTAAACCAACATGAGTGGATGAAGATTCAGCCATTCCTTTTCCCATTCTCCTCACATCACCTAGAGCACCCTCACTCTCCTTTTATTTTTTCTTTTTATTTTTACCACCAAGTTTCTCAGATTTAGTGGTTTCAACCCCAACCATAGTTCCTACCAAGACAAACCTATTTTCCAGATTTTCAGCAACCTCAGAGATTGTCTTAGATGTAATATTTGGACCAGATGTTACCTGCTCTATTTTAAATGAAATAATTTCTTCCCCCTCAGTTGCAGACTTGAAGGAATCTTTAGATTTTTGGGGTTCTTCTTCCTGACTTGCCCTCAATTTCTCATTAATGTTTTTGATTTGTTCTCCTCCAGCGACTACTTTGCGAGCAAGCATCTTGAACCTTCCTTTCTTAAAGATAGGTGTGGTTGAGGGGTGTGGTTGAAGGTTGATAAGTGGGGATTTTGACTACTTATTAGCGCTTTTAAATTTTTGTTTTAGTCTAAAAGCATTGAATTACGCTCCCGGAACTGATGAAATTGTACAAAATTGCAGGAATGCTGGAAGTTGGCCTCCCGAGATGAAATCCGACTCAAAGAGGAGTTATCCAAGCACATGGCAAGAAAAGGGCACAGAAGCCCACAATGTGCGGTCCGCAGAAGGAATTCTGCGGCTGCAAAAGAAATTGCAAACCTCAAAATTCCACTTGCAGCGGCAAACAAGGAAGAAAAAAACCAGCATACATTTGTGCAAATTGCGGACCGCACATGAATGTACAGCCGCAAGAGCTGTGCAAGGATCCAAGATTAGAGGGTGTGCAAATTTCCTTGTCTAGGGACTCTCTAAATTGAGGACCGCACAAGAATTGTGCGCTGCAGAAGAAGTGTCTTGTGACCGCAGACATAATTGTGTGGACCGTAGAAGGATGACTTGCGACCGCAGCATAATTGTGCGGACCGCAGAAGATTGCCTCGCGGCCATAGTTCAAATATATGCATCCACAAAACTCCACTCCCTATCAAGATGAAGAAATCTGCGCACTGCACATGGAATTGTGAGGCTGCAGAACCTCCTGACGGGCATTTTTGTTCGAGATTTTTAGACTTGTATAAATAGAAGAGTTTCACGACATTGGGTCAAGTTTGACATCAGCAATTCTGTAGCCGTTTTTCTTTGCCTCTTTTGAAAGTTTACTATATTTTGGTGTATTTTACAATAGATTTATCATTTTTAAGCTTACATTATGAGTTTAATTAGTCTTTCTTCTTCTTTTTCTTCAAACCCAAGCATGAGTAGCTAGATTTTACTAGGGTTGTGACCCAACCCTAGTGTGTAAACCTAATGGGTATCTAATTTAGTGATTGTTTATGATTGAGTGTTTATTATTTAGCCTAGTTCATGCTTAAATTTGTGGAATTAATCGTTGCAAACATTAGTTCATACCTATTTGACTTAGTCTCTGCTTGAGAAAGAGAGACTTAGTCTAGAAAAACTTGGCTAATAAGGAGTTGAGTCAATCGAGAGATTGATTAACCCAATTAAAGGGTTCAACCTAGAGATAGTAATAACCCGACTTGAGCTTTTATCAACTTTTTTGTCTGATACCCATTTGGTCTTGAGAAAGCCAAATTGGGCAAAATCACTCTCAGACCGAGAAGTATTGAGTGGGTAATTGAGTGTTGATAACTATAATACACCTCGATCAACAAAACAAGCATTAAGGTCTTTATCCCATTAGGCAAACACCTAGGTAATGTTAACAACCGTAGGCTTTTTATCAATTTGAAAAACCTCAAAAACAATTATCCTAGTCTTTTTTCTTTATTCTGCAATCTGTAGTGTCAATTAGAAATAGCATACAAACCTTTTGGTAGAAGTGCAAATCAAGATAATTCAGTCACGTGCATTAAAATATATACCCCTAACTCCTATCTAAGCTCCTTGCGGATTCGACCACGACTCTTAGTTGGGTTACTATAATTACAAACGACCGTTTCATACCTTTTGGAGGTGTGCATTTGGACGAGATCAATTTTTGACGCCAATGTCGAGGAGTTAAAAAATGGTGTTAGCTATATATTTAGGTGTGTTTTTGGTGTATCTTCTTTTCCTTCCGTGTTACTAAATTGTTTGAGAAATCATAGGTACAACTATGGCAAACAATGAGCTCGGAAATATTGCTTTGGGAGATGTGGACATTGAGGATAACCAAGTGGATTAGGTTCCTCTTGAATCTCAAGCCAATAGAAGAGACCGGGTGCCTCATGACAATGTTCCCATTCGACCCCCACCTCCACCACGAGTGGCTCCTCAGTGGGTGTTACCCAATGAAGGATATGCAAGTGCAATAGTCCCTCCCATATTAGGCGGGCAACTTTCAAATCAGCAACGTGGTGCTCACTTTGCTAGAGAAACGAGGTTTCTTCACTGATGATCCAAGTCAAAATGCATACAAACATTTGAAGGGGTTTGTGGACACGTATTGGGAGAGCCAACAAACAAATGTCTACGAAAATGCTTTGAGGCTAAGGCTTTTTCCCTTCTCTCCACGGGGGAAAGCTTTAGATTGGTTGAAACGTTTGCCGAACCATTCCATTCACACTTGGGATGAATTGGCGGAAAAGTTTATTTCTATGTTCTTCTCCCCGGGGCACATGGCTACACTTTGGGATGAGATTCTAGCATTCAAGCAAGAGCCTAATGAATCACTACACATGATATAGGAGCAGTATAGCACAATGGTCAAGGAATGTCCCAACAACGATATGACGGAAAACATGATTCAACAAACCTTCTATCATGGGATTAACACGACCAACCAATGTATGGTGAATCAACGTGCCGGTGGAAATTTTATGACTATGCCTTATGCGGATGCGTGTGAAATTTTAGATGAAATGGCGGAAATATCATCGGCGTGGGAATCCCGAGCTAATGTTCCACAGGGTGATCCCAACGTGATCCACCTTCATAAAGAGTTGCATGACCACCGGCAAGCCATAGCCGAATTAACTACCACCATGAATCAACTAGCAAGGGCTCAACTTTAACAAGTGCAAAATCTTAAGCAAGTCAATGCCATGGAGGAAGTGAACATGATGGTGAACAAAAGGAGAACCAAGGGTCCACAAGTGCAACATCAAGTGGACAATTTTGTGCAAGAGGATAGTGGTTTTGATCAAGATGATTCTTAAAATGACCAAGAAGAGGAGGTCAAATATGTGAACAACTTTCAAGGACAACGAAACAACTTGCAAGGCCCAAGCCAACAACAATGGCGGCCTCAAAACAATCAAAGCAATTGGAATTCTCACAACTAAGGAAATTGGAATGGTGGAAACAATCAAGGAAATTGGAATAGTGGCAACAATCAAGGGAATTGGCATAACAATAATAATCAAGTAAATTGGGGAGGTAACAATCAAGGTGGATGGAACAATAATCAAGGCAATCGGGGTCAGGTTTTCAAAGGCCTCTGATGTATTAACAACCGAGCAACCCACCTCCTTATCCTTCCGATGGTCCTAGTTCTTCAACAAATGAGATAGGGTGTAATGCAAGAAAATGATAAAAAAGAATGTCGGTCGGATACTCAACTTTCCTCACACAACACATCTCTCAAGCTCTCAATTCTCGTCCTAAGGGGGCACTACCAAGTGACACGGTGGTGAACCCAAAGGGTGGGAACAACACGGAGCATGCCATGGCCGTTACTACAAGAAGTGGAAGAGGTGGGAATGCACCCACCTCAAGTCAAAGGCAACTTGTGGATGATGAGCAAGTGGTACAAGAAGAAGAGGTCCCAAACGATGTGGTGCAAACAAATGATAAATTTCGGATTGATATTGATGATAGTGTGGAAGAGAATCAAGAGGAGGAACCCGTCTAGGGATCACGTTATTGACATACCGGAACCGGTAGTGCAAAAGGCTACGGCACCATTGCCTAAGCCTCGACCTCCATATCCTCAAAGACTTTCCAAACAAAATGGAAAAAATCAATTCAAAAAGTTCATTCAAATGATGAAGAGTCTCTCAATCAATATGTCATTAGTTGAAGCTTTGGAACAGATGCCCGGTTATGTAATGTTTATGAAGGATCTTGTGAAAAAGAAGCGGTCAATGAATTTTAAAACTATCAAAGTCACTCATCAAGTGAGTGAAATTGTGCATTCAATGGCTCCTAAGTTGGAAGATCCCGGCGCTTTCACAATTCCTTATACAATTGGGAGTGCCGAGTTTGCTAAAGCTCTTTGTGATCTTGCGGCAAGTATCAATTTGATGCCCTATTCGGTTTTCAAGACCTTAGGAATTGGGCAACCAAGACCAACATCTATGAGATTGCAAATGGCCGATCGTACAATGAAGAGACCTTTGGGAGTGATTGAAGACGTCTTGGTTTGTGTTGATAAATTCATTCTTCCGGCGGATTTTGTCATTCTTGATTGTGAAGTGGATTATGAGGTGCAGATTATTCATGGAAGACCTTTCCTTGCTACGGGGAAGGTTCTTTGTGATGTGGAAGCCGGAGAACTCACTTTCCATGTGGATGATGAAAAAATGGTATTTCATATGTGCAAGTCCATGCGGCAACCAAATAGCAACGAGGTGTGTTGTTTTGTGGACTTAGTAACCGATGTTATTGTTCATGATACAAGTGCCACAATCAATGTTGGTGATATGTTGGAGCCATCTTGCTCAACTTTGATGATGACGAGATGGATGGCTTCATGGAATATATGACTTCTTTGCAAGGAATGGGGTCGTACAATTATGCACCCCGAAAACTATCCTTGGATCTTGAAAATAGGAAAACTCCTCCTACAAAGCCTTCCATTGAAGAGCCTCCTAACTTGGAGTTGAAGCCATTGCCTCTACATCTTCGGTATGAATTTCTTGGCCCTTGTTCTACTTTACCGGTTACTCTTTCCTCTTGTTTGACTAATGTGCAGGTAGATTCTACATTGGCGATGCTACATAAGGGGAAGAAGGCTATTGGATGAACATTGGCGGATATTCGAGGAATAAGCCCCGTATTTTGCATGCATAAGATAAATTTGGAGAAAGGTGCCAAACCATCTATTGAAAGAAGTTGTCAAAAAGGAGATTATCAAGTGGTTGGATGCTAGGGTTCTCTACCCCATTTTCGATAGTTCGTGGACTTCTCCTGTTCAATGTGTCCCAAAGAAGGGGAGTATGACGGTGGTCACTAATGACAAGAATGTGTTGATTCCTACAAGAACGATGACCGGTTGGAGAGTGTGTATGGACTATCACAAGCTCAAGAACGTCATAAGGAAGGATCATTTTCTACTTCCTTTCCTAGACCAAATGCTTGATAGGTTGGCTGGCCGTGCTTTCTATTGCTTTCTTGATGGGTATTCAGGCTACAACCAAATCCTTATTACTCCGAAGGATCAAGGGAAAAAACCTTTACATGTCCATATGGTACTTTCTCCTTCAAGCGAATGCCATTTGATTTGTGTAATGCATCAGCGACTTTTCAAAGATGTATGACGGCTATCTTCATGGACATGGTGGAGGACTACCTTGAAATTTTCATGGATGGCTTCTCAGTGCTTGGGGACTTTTTTGATGATTGTCTTGCAAATCTAGATAAATTGTTGGCAAGATGTGAAGAAACGAATTTGGTGCTCAATTGGGAGAAATGTCATTTCATGGTCGAGGAAGGCATTGTCCTTGGCCACAAGATCTTAAAGAATGGAGTTCAAGTTGACAAGGCAAAGATCGAGGTGATTTCTAAACTTCCACCTCCAACTTTGGTAAAAGGTGTGCGGAGTTTCTTAGGCCACACGGGATTTTACCGGCGTTTCATCAAAGATTTCTCTAAGGTGGTGAACCCGTTATGCAAACTTCTAGAGAAAGATGCTAAGTTTACCTTCAATGATAATTGCATTAGAGCCTTTCAATTGTTAAAGTTCAAGTTGACAACCACTCCCATCATCATCGCTCCAAATTGGACTGTCCCCTTTGAACTCATGTGTAATGCTAGTAACGTAGCGATTGGGGCTATTTTGGGGCAACGCATCAACACGATTTTTCATCCGGTTTAATATGCTAGTAAGACCGTGAATAGTGTCCAATTCTACTATACTGTCACAGAGAAAGAGCTCCTTTCCATTATGTTTGCAATTAAGAAATTTCGCCCGTACTTGATGGGTGCGAAAGTTATTCTCCACACGGATCATGCGGCACTTTGTTATCTTATGAGCAAGAAAGATTCCAAATCTCGGTTGATAAGATGGGTGCTATTGTTGCAAGAGTTTGATATTGATACACAAGATAGAAAAGGGAGTGAAAATCAAGTGGCGGACCACTTATCTCGTCTGGAAGAGGAGGGGAGGCCGCATGATGGCCTTGAAATCAATGACTCCTTCCCCGATGAGCACCTATTGGCTATTTCAATGAAGGAGGGGCCATGGTTCGCGGATCTAGCAAATTTCTTGTGTGTGGAATCATCCCCGATGAGTTCTCTTCAAACCAAAGGAAGAATCTCAAATGGGATTGTCAAGATTATTATTGGGATGAACCATACCTTTTCCATATTTGCACGGATGGGGTGATTAGAAGATGTGTACCGGAAGAAGAATAAGGTGAAACTCTTGGGGCTTGTCATTATTCGCCATATGGTGGTCACCATGGTGGAGCAAGAACAGCGGCCAAAGTGCTAAGTTGCGGTTTCTATTGGCCCACTCTTTACAAGGATGCAATTTATTTAGTGAAAATATGTGATGAATGTCAAAGGGCCAGTGGAATCTTGAAGAAAAATGAAATGCCTCTCACTACCATTTTGAGATTGATATCTTTGATGTGTGGGGTATTTACTTCATTGGTCCTTTTGTGAGTTCTTGTGGAAACACCTACATCTTGGTCGCGGTTGATTATGTGTCTAAATGGGTTGAGGACATTGCTCTACCCAACAATGAGGCGAGAAGTGTGATAGCATTCTTGAAGAATATTTTTACAAGGTTTGATACTCCGAGGGCTATCATAAGCGATGCGGGGTCGCATTTTTGCAACAAGGCTTTCGACACTTTACTTACCAAGTATGGCGTTACTCATAATGTCACGATTCCTTATCATCCACAAGCAAGCAGTCAAGTGGAAGTCTTCAACTGGGAGATAAAGAGTATTTTGTCCAAAATAGTGAATGCTAACCGGACAGATTGGTCCAAAAAGCTTGATGATGCATTATGGGCTTATCGGACGGCTTACAAAACACCTATCAGAATGTCTCCATACCGGTTGGTGTTTGGAAAAGCTTGTCATCTTTCGGTGGAACTTGAGCACAAAGCCATGTAGGCACTAAAGAAGTTGAATCTTGATTGGGATGTAGCCACTAACTTGAGGGTTGCACATTTGAATGAATTGGATGAGTTCCGGTATCATGCTTATGCAAGTTCGTCCTTGTACAAACAAAAGATGAAATATCTTCATGACAAATATATTTGGAACAAAAATTTTAAGGTGGGAGATCTTGTATTGTTGTTCAACTCGAGGTTGAGGATGTTCCCCGGAAAGCTAAAGTCTAAATGGAGTGGTCCTTTTGAAATTGTGGGTGTGACACCTTTTGGTGAATTAGATTTAAAGAACAAAAACAATGTGGTATTCCGAGTCAATGGTCATCGGGTGAAGCACTATTTGGGAAAAATTGGAGATGGCCACGTCGTGGGCGGTGATTCATTTCAACTGATAGTATTATGCGTCGTTCCGCGACGTTAAATCAGGCGCTTCTTGAGAGGCAACCCATGTGTTTTTCTTTGCTTTGTTTCTTTTGTAGTTAGGATTTATTTTTGTGCTAACTTGATTTGAAGTGTGTTGCAGGGATGAGTATGCTTTACAGGAATTGTGGCCAGAAATCTGGTTAAGTGTTGAAAGAACTGCAGACAGCAGTTGCATTGTGCGGATCTCACAATTATGGTTGTTGCAACAAAAGATGCTTTGCGGCCGCATAATTAATTTGTGGACCGCACAATTTGAAGGTGGAAAATGACAGCTCTCTAAAATTGGCCTGTCAGAAAAATGGCTGATCTGCGGCTGCAACACAAAATCTGGGATCCGCAACAAGGATCTGCGGTCGCACACAAAATTCTGTAGGCCACAGACATAATGATGGTTTAAACTCACCAGGTAACAGAGTGCGTTCTGCAACAGGAATTTTGCGACCGCATTCCCTCCTTCTTCCCTTGAAAAATCAGTAAGTATAAATAAGAGGGTTAGAGCTATGGTTACCCTTTTCCCTCTCCGAGCACAAAACTTGCACCAATTTGAAACCTCTTGGTAAATGACCTGCGCACACGCCTAGCAATTGTTGATCACTCATTTTTTGCACTGATTCATATCTAGTATGCTTAAATTACCTGTTAGAATTTTTCATTTTTTAGTTTAATTTATAGTTTTTTTAAAAAATTAGTTTAGGCCAATTGTCATAGAACTCAATTGTACAATCATGTAGGGGTAAATCTGTAGTGGGTCAATTGGTAAATGCTCCAGGGGAATGGATCAATAGATTTTCATGCTTGTACGCTGTTTCCATGTCAAAATTTGTGCAAAAATCGCATGCCCAAGATAAAAATACTGACCTGCTCGTCATTGTTGAAATCTGTGGCCGTACAAGCAATTGTGCGATCTACAGAAGTTGAGTCTAGGCTGTCTAGGAATGAATGGGTCTGCGGCCGCAAGGAAAATTGTGCGGACTGTAGAATTTCCATTGCAGCCGCAAAACAGCTGTGCATATTTGTGACTCAATGTGCGACCACAAGAAAAACTGTGCATTTCGCAGAAAACATGTTGCGGCCGCACATCAGCCAATTCTCTGTCATCAAAGAGTTGGCATATGTGTGGTCTATGAGTTGCGTCCAAAATGAAAAATGTGCGGACCGCAATTCACATTTGCGGCTGCAAGAGAAAATTGTGTGGTCCGCAAGGCCCATTCTGCAGCCGCAATGAAAAATGTGTGGACCACAGATCCCTATCTTGCAAGCATGTTTCAACTGTGTTCTTCACTATGTCTTATGGGGTGTCCTTACATTCATTGTATGTTTGAACTTGAATTGCAACTAACAATCGCCTTTGCTGGGTACCAAAAATGGTTCGATCTAGAGGTAAAGGCGATACTTCAAAAGTAAGGGGTGACCCTTCTTGGGGATGATGGAAGAGACCCTTACCTAGTTCCCAACAACATGAAATCAGAAAGAAAATAACAGCCGAGAGAGGGAGAGGTGCAGACCTTTCTGAGACTAGTTTTTATGTCCCATCTAAGGACGTATCAGAGGGAAACTCAGCCTTTGTTCAGGAACAACAGGCAGTATAGTCCAAGCCGTCAGGGAGGTTTCAACTGAGGGACGAGTCGCCATCATCACACATCACTTCTGAGGGTTTGGAAAGTGCTAGTCAGGCTTCTGAGCCTTCTACTACACTTGTCCCTGAGGCACCAGAGACATCAGTTCAGGACATCCCCGATAATGGCAGAGGGGGAGATGCTACAGTTGCCAGCCTTGAAAGGTCGAAGAAGAAAGAGATATGGGAGGACCGGTTAGTTAGCTTGACCGCCTTCTCCAGCTTCCGTGAATGGTGGTCACTGAGGCCGCTCACTCTTGAGCGACAGTTTCAATTGAAAGATCTGGAGAGGTATAACCCTGCAGTATTGAGATAGTTTAGAGAATGCAAAGGGTAGAAGTGGTTTACCCACAGCGTGGTGGATGCTAAGGAGTACCTTGTTTGGGAATTTTATGCCAATGTGGTGCATATCAAGAAAGGGACAAAGGTGACAAAAGTGAGAAACCCCAAAGTGCGATTTGATCAGCACACATTGAACACATACTTGGGATTTGATGATGTCGAGCCCACAGAGTACTTAGAGAAGTGTGCACTTGGGGATGCAGCTCGTCCTTGGCTAGAAGAGATTCTAGCAGCTTCTGGGCCACCACCACCATGGATCACAGCAGGGGTTTCTATTCACAGGAACACTCTGAGCTTTGAGGAAAAAGGGTGGCAAACCTTTGTCTGCAGCAGACTAGACCCGTGCCAGAATGAGACTTATCTTCCGATCCCTCGAGCCATTTTAGTTACTTCTATCAAGACCGGGTACCCTATCAATGTGGGTGACGTGATGTCGTCCAACATCTCAGTGATTGTCGGCAAGCTGACTCATCCTAACCGTATTCCCACACTATTATAGAGTATCTCACAGATGCGAGGGTAGAGCCGATGGGCTTTGATACAAAGGTGCAGCTGAAGAAGCCTTTCTCATGGTACTCACTAACCGCAAACAACCCTACGATAAAGGGTCAGTTGTCTACCACCACAGGCAAGTCTGATGAGCCATCAGTGGTAGTTGCAGAGGCAGTTGATATTCCATCTACTTTGGTCGAGCCTTTATCTAGTGCCGCAACTATGCGTCCACCGCCATCTTCAGTTCACACTGTAGTTCCTGCCATAAGTTCCACCTCGGCTTTGAAGCCAGTGCCCATGCCTACTGCTCCATTTTCTGTGCTGCGAGTCTCCCAGATATTGGCGAGCCTCAACAACTAGATGTAGACAACCACTGCAAAGCTGTCTGACGTATCCAGTACCGTTGCAGCACAGTCTTCTATTAAGGCACCTCAGGTTCCCCCGATTGTGCAAGAAACACTGAAGAAGCTCCTGGAGAACCATAACACCAACATGGCTACTTTGGTATAGCAGTAAAGAAGATGAGAAAGTCCTAGGCCTCCAAGAAGTCAGTGGACAAGCTCCGGAGATAGGTTACCAAGCTTGCTACAGCCGGAGATATTCCATTTGACATGCTGATTGACCCACAACACCCTTCAGGCCCAGATCTTGTAGCACAATCAGTACCGGTGGCAGCAGCTGGCCAGTCTGAGGAGCCAGACCTTACTGCCGACACTGCCGAGGCAGTACGTCAAATGTTCACCAACCCAGTCACTCCTAGAGTTGAGGATGATGAGATATTGGATGAGACTGAGGGCAGTGACGTTGCTGTGGACACAGAGATGTCCAAGGAGCCATAGAGAGTTTTTCTTCACTCTTTTCCTTCCTTTACTCTTATTTAGTTAAGTATTGGGGGACAATACTTATTTTTATTCAGGGAGGTGGAGTTTTTTTATCTTATTTGATAATTCTGAGACATTTGATTTGTAATAACTTGATATTATTTCTTCTTCTTCTCTCATTATGTATATATCTTCTCTTTCTCCCTCATTATGTATATTCGTTATGCTTTTGATAGTTTTTGCTTTATAGCTTCTTTATGGTTGTTTTCTTATTAGTTAGTATTTAAATTAGTAGCTTCTTTTTAAATTAGTAGCTTCTTTTTGAATTAGTAGCTTCTTTTGAATTAGTAGCTTCTTTTTAAATTAGTAGGTTCTTTTTGAATTAGTAGCTTCTTTTTATGTTTCAGTAGATAATAAGCCTTTGGTTTTCTTAATGACACGGTTCTTTCCAAAGGTAGTTATTGTGTGACCCGGGTAACTCGTCCCGACGATGGATGACATGACAATTTTCTTAATGGAATGAATCCGTTTTGTGTTTAGGTAATAAAAAGACCTAATTGAGTCATGCTCGAAGAGTCAATCGTTCTTCATTTGGTAACAACACACTTAACTACATGCTTATGGTTTAAAATAAGGTTTTTGAAAGAAATTGCTCTAGTTAGTGACATTGTGACTCCTGGGTTAACTTTGGCAACCATCGAGTGATTTAATTGAACAATAGTGATTTTCAAACTTGAATGTGGTCGCTGTGGGCCCTCAACTCTGTCCTCTTTAACAATCCAGTTACGTGAGAGCTGAGTTGCTTTGTTGTTAGTCCAAGTACCCGAAAGGTCTAGAGGCCCCGAATGTATTTTAAGGAAAAATCCTAAGTTTTGCTTGGATCGAGAAGTGATTGTAGGCTTTCCTTGGCCCGTTTGAGTTTTCTATTGCCTACCAATGATGTCGTCCCTAGTCAACCTCTTCGAGCCTTTAGCCTTTCTCATTTGAAAGCCATGTTACAAGCCTTCACCCGTTCTATTGTGATCCTCTCTTGGCAACCGAGCTTTCCTTAACACTCATGTGAAACAAATGGCTAAAAACATAAGTTTGGGGGAGAAACGAGGAAATTGAAAAAGGTATCAAGCCACAAAAAGAAAAAACGAAATGATGAGAAGAAAAGGCAAAGAAAAGGAAAGAACAAAAAGAAAAATGCAACAAAATAAATAAGTAGAAGAGTTGAAGGGATTCAAAGAAAGGAAATGATCCCAAACATGGAGAAATAGAATTTAATGATCAAGAAAGAGTGATTTTAAGTCTCTCTAGTACCCCAAGGAAAAGAAAGTGCCTCTAGGAATTGACAAACTGTGAGCCGAGAAATGAATGATGGAGTGCTTAAGGAAGGTGTAACCACTTACACATATTGTATCAAAACCTAATCCAAAAGTCATCATTATATCCCGAAAGAAGTCCTACCTGATTTCAAGCCAAGTGAGCTTACATTAGTGGTGATCTACATGAGTGGCAAGCATATGGTACTTGAAGCCGTACTTGTGACATTCTCTTGAGAGAGAAGAGTGAACCTTTCATAAATCTTTAAATTGAGTGCTAAATTCTTAAGTGAGCTTGGCAAATGAAAAGTAGAGGACGAAGAGTTTGGAGTCCACCATGACCTACATGATAGAACAAGAATCCTTGATGAGAAAAGTCAACTCTTGAAGCTCAAATGTCACATTAGAACTATATGTGCACAAATTGTTTAAATTGTCGCCTTGTTGATAATACATAAGTAGTATGGGTAATTGTTGGTCCCAACTTAGATATGGATGGCTCACCTTCGCTGAAATGACCCTTAACTTTTGGAGGTGGGAACTAAATAGTTTGCTTGATGACAAGCAAAGACTTAAGTTTGGGGGAGTTGATTAGTGGGGATTTTGAATACTTATTAGCGCCTTTTAACTTTTGTTTTAGTCTAAAAGCATTGAATTATGCTCCCGGAACTGATGAAATTGTACAAAATTGCAGGAATGCTGGAAGTTGGGCTCTAGAGATGAAATCTGACTCAAAGAGGAGTAGTCCAAGCACAAGGAAACAAAAGGGTAAAGAAGCACACAATGTGCGGTCCGCATAAGGAATTCTGCGGCTGTAGAAGAAATTGCGGACCACGGAATTCCACCTGCGGCTGCAAACAAGGAAGAAAAAAACCAGCAGACATTTGTGCAAATTGCAGCAAGAGCTGGGCTAGGAACCAAGATTAGAGAGTGTGCAAATTTCCAAGTCCCGGGCCTCTGAGAATTGCGGACCGAACAAGAATTGTGCAGCTGTAGAAGAAGTGTCTTGCACCCGCAGACATAATTGTGCGGACCGCAGAAGGATGACTTGCGACCGTAAACATAATTATGCGGACCGCAGAAGATTGCCTGACGGTCGCAGTTCAAGAATGTGCCGCCACAAAAACTCCACTCCCTGCCAAGATGAAGAAATTTGCGGACTGCACATGGAATTGCGAGGATGAGAACCTCCCGAGGGGTATTTTTGTCCCGAGATTTTCAAACTTGTATAAATAGAAAATTTTCATGAAATTAGATCAAGTTTTGACATCAGCAATTACTGTAGCCATTTTTCTTTGCCTCTTTTGGAAGTTTACTATATTTTGGTGTATTTTATAATAGATTTTGTCATTTTTAAGCTTACATTATGAGTTTAATTAGTCTTTCTTCTTCTTTTTCTTCAAAACCAAGCATGATTAGCTAAATGTTTACTAGGGTTGTGACCCAACCCTAGTGTGTGAACCTTATGGGTATTTAATTTAGAGCTTTTTTATGGTTGGGTGTTTATTGTTTAGCCTAGTTCATGCTTAAATTTGTGGAACTAATGGTTGCAAACATTAGTTCATGCCTATTTGACTTAGTCTCTACTTGATAAAGAGAGACTTAGTCTAGAAAATCTTGGCTAACAAGGAGTTGGGTCAATCGAGAGATTGATTAACCCAATTAAAAGGTTCAACCTAGAGAGAGTAATAACCCAATATGAGCTTTATCAACTCTTTTATATGATACCCATTTGGTCTTGAGTAAGCCAAATTGGGCAAAACCACTCTCCGACCGAGAGGTATTGAGTGGGTAATTGAGAGTTGATGGCGATAATGTACCCCGATCAACAAAATAAGCATTAAGGTCTTTATCCCATTAGGCAAACACCTAGGTAATGGTCACAACCCTAGGCTTTTTATCAATTTGAAAAACCTCAAAAACAATTATCCTAGTCTTCTTTCTTTATTCTGCAATCTATAGTGTTAAATTAGAAATAGCATACAAACCTTTTTGTGGAAGTGCAAATCAAGATAATTCAATCATGCGCATTAAAATATATACCCCTAACTCCCATCTTAGCTCCCTGTGAATTCGACCCCGACTCTTAAATGGGTTGCTATAATTGCAAACGACCGTTTCATACCTTTTTAGAGGTTTGCATTTTGACGCGATCAAAGGTGTGGGTGTGGATTCTTTGGGAGGTGATGAAGGATTATCAGAGATATTAGCCATTGATGATTAGAGGATGAGAGAAGATGAGTATGTGTGAGTTTAGAAGATGACAGAAGATAGATAGAATTATTTGGCGGCTGGAAATTTAGAACTGAAGAAACGACTAAGGCCAAATCCATATAAAGAGGGAGAATTTAATTGTGTAACGACAACTTTTTCAGAAGCTCAGAAGTCTAATCAAACTGGGAGTCACTTTGAAAAGATGTTAAGGACTCTCTCTAGAATCTAGGCACTTATTGTATTTTGGGACTCTCTTTGGGTGAAACTGGTTCATTTTGTAACGGATAGGCTCAAGAAAGGTTAGGATTAAATGGGAATCTCCTTTTGATCATAATTCAAATATAATTATTACAAAATATGCAGAGTGGAGAGTATGTACCAAGTAATCTTGGTGAACCAGGTTCTTCACTGAGAAATCTCTTGTGTAAGTCTGAATTTTCTAAGAAATTAAAGATAATACCATTAGAGATTAATGAGGCATTTTAGCACATGGCACAAGAGTATACTAGTAAAAGTATGAGACTGAGCAAAATCTAATCTAATTATGTATAAAATGCACAAATTATCTAACCAATTTTTGAGTTAGAACTGGTTCCTTTTAGGTGATCTTAATCATCTCTAATTCTAACCTGTTCCTTTCAAAGTGATCTCTACTTAGAGCTTTTGTGAAGATGTCTGCTATTTTCTTGTTAGTAGCACAACATTTCACAGTGATCAAACCCTTTTCGTACTTGTCCCTCAATAAGTGAAGGCCAACATCTATGTGCTTAGTTTTCTTGTGATGAACAAGGTTCTTGGTCATACTAACTGCACTAGTGTTATCACATAAGATGGGGATACAACCTACATCAATTCCAATATCTATTAAGTGATGTTTGATCCATAACAATTGAGCGCAACATGAGGCAGTAACAACATACTCAACTTCAGCAGTAGACAAGGCCACAAAATTCTGCTTTTTGGTGGCCCAAGACACAAGACATGAGCCAAGAAAGTGCGCCATACCTAAGGTGGTCTTTCTATCCACAAGAAACCTACATAATCAGTATCAGCATATCCCACTTAGTTGAAGTTACTACCTTTTGGATACCATAGACAAAGTTTAGCGGTGCCTTTTAGGTATCTCAAGATCCTCTTGACAGCAGTCAAGTGGGACTCCTTTGGATTCGCTTGAAATCTAGCACAGAGGCCTACACTAAAAACAATGTCATGCCTACTAGCAGTGAGATATAATAAAGAACCAATCATTCCCCTAAACAACTTCTGATCAACAAATGAACCGGGTTCATCTGTATCTCATTTTGTGGCTGTTGCTATGAGTGTGCCAATTTCTTTGGAGTCTTCCTTTTTAAACCTTTTAAGCAACTCTTTCACATACTTCTGTTGATGGATCATAGTTCTATTTGAATTTTGTTTAATTTGTAAGCCTAAAAATAAACTAAGATCACCCATCATACTCATTCTAAACTCCTCCCATTAGTTTAGAAATTCTTTACTTAACTTATCAGTAGTTGCTCCAAAGATTATATCATCAACATATATCTGAACTACTAAGAGATCTTTACCTTTTTCTTTCAAGAACAAATTATTGTCAATTTTACCTCTCTTGTAGCCATGCTCAAGCAAGAATTTTGACAATCTTTCATAAAATGCTCTTGGAGCCTGTTTGAGCCCAAAAAGTGCCTTGACAAGCTTGTATACATGATCATGACATTCCTTGCTTTCAAAGCCCGGAGGTTGCTTGACAAACACTTATTCCTTTAGATAGACATTGAGGAAGGCTCTCTTGACATCCATCTGATGGAGAGTGAATTCCATGTAAGCAGCATAGGCTATAAGAAGTCTAATTGCTTCCGATCTTGCAGCTGGAGAAAAAGTCTCATCATAGTCTATGCCCTCCTCTTGACTATATCCTTGAACCACTAATCTTTCCTTATTCCTTGTAACTGTTCCATCTTCGTCAAGTTTGTTTCTGAAGACCCATTTTGTGCCAATTACTGATCTGTACTTGGGTTTGGTACTAGATGCCAAACTTGACTTCTGTCAAATTGGTTGAGTTCATCTTGCATTGCATTCACCCTGTTTGCATCCTACAAAGCCTCAACAACATTTTTAGGTTCAATAAGAGATAAAAAAAGCATCAAAAGCATAAGGATTCTTCAAAGAAGATCTGATTTTGATTCCAGAGGTTGGATCAGTAATTATGTTTTCAATGAGGTGAGAACTTTGATACTTGTAAGGTTTCACAACCAGCTGGTTTCCCTTAGATGTTCCTTCAAACTTTTGTTACTGAGAAACAGGTTCATGGACAGGTTCCCTCAAGGTTTGAGTATCAGTTCCTCTTAGTTCAGTTCCCTTTGTCAATTTTCCTGGGTGGAAGGACCTGATCCAGCACATGTGCCTTCCTCTGTGTCACGACCCAAAATCCATTATAGGTTTTGGGGCGCCTAATGCCGCTGTCAGGCAAGACAACGCTACTCTGCCACTCCAACTTCGATCAAACCATCTCCTTTAAGCAACTTCTCGACCTCTATTGTTCATACTTGATCTGCCAGTACTTCAACTATTGCGAGACGCTTCTCGCCATGTCCTCCCTCATACTTTGCTACCCAACTGCTGCCTTATGCCAACTCCCTATCTGTATCACCGGAGCTAATGAATATCCACCAACTCCAAACATCCTAGAAACACACCAATCTGATCCCCGAAACGCTACACACTGCTATCTCTGACAACCGCTCCTCTGGCACCATTTCACCATACCATGCCCCGAAGGCAAAATCAAGAAGACCACACCACCGGTGAACCTTAATGTGTTCAAACAAGGACGACGACACCGCATTACAATGCAAATTCTGCCACGCCCGAAAATACCAAGTCTCGTTACTCCATCGACCAAAACCTGGACATCCATAGCCAGATTGCCTTTCCTTTGTTGGAATCAAATGTTGAACCTCTAAATCATGCACTAAAAAATCTCCCTTTCAAGTCGTTCACTGCCTCAACACATAAATGAGCACCTTACCATTACACCAACATCGTGCGATAACAACGCGTGAACATCATAGCCATTTGTGCATAGCCTCAGACCATCGAAAATACAGCTACTGAGCTGAAATGATAGAAAATCCTTCCGCAAGGCAACGATAATAGCCTGCCCGAACGCGCAGGGAAAAACATCCCGCACTACGTCACCAGTACCACCACAACTATTCGACGCCTTTTGAGAACAAACGCTTCATGTCGCATAAGATTGAGTATGAAGAAAATAAAGGCACAAGCCTCAATGGAATCAAACCATATGAAGAGGAAATCAAGAAGAGAAATGCTCCTAACAGCCCTATAACTTCTTAAAGATAACTACAAACGTCTTCGTACCAATCCGCAAGACTCTACTAGACTTGCTCATGACTCGTATGATCGAAGTGAACCTAAAACTCTAATACCAAGCTGTCATGACCCAAAATCCACTATAGGTAGTGATGGCACCTAACGCCACCATCAGGCAAGCCAACATTAGTTTATCAATTTATTTACTCATTTTATTACATTCAATATCATAATCTCCATTACTTAAATAGTATAAAATAGAATTTATAGGGAAAAAATATAATAACTTCGTGAACTGCAATCATGAACAACCGCTAGGAACCCCCAAAAGCTGGTGTCACAAGTACATGAGCATTTTCTAAGGAGTACAATAATAATACAACATCTGTCCCCAATGTAGTAAGACAGAATAAAATAAACAGTACAACGGAGACTTGGTGGACTGTGATGCGTAGCCTGGAATGCAGCTCACATAAAGTCTCCTCAATAGTTGCGCCTACGCACCAAGGTGATCATCAAATGAACCTGTCAGATCCTGCACATTTAGTGCAAAAGTGCAGCATGAGTACGTAAATCAATATGTACCCAGTAAGTATCTACCCTAACCTTGGAGAAGTAGTGACGAGGGGTCGACATCAATACTTACTAAAGGTCCAATAAAACAATGTAAAAAACATGAGCAGATATGAAGCATACAACAATGATAGGGTAAATCTAAAGTTCCATAATCTTCCAATTACTTCTTTTAAAGCAAGAATTTCTAAATCTTGTATTCTACCTTAACAACTCAGAAAAATGTCAAGTGTCATTATCAAATAATACCATGTAAATACCGGGCATCAGTGGAGAGATTAACTCGTGAATATTCAGATTACTAGCGATATAACGCACGATTCTGCCGAGGTCGTTCGGACCGATCCAGGATAATGTGTACACTGCCGAGGGTCGAGCGGCACGAACCATAGATGCATCTATATACTGCCGAGGCGTTCAGCCCGCTCCACAAGAAAAAGGAAGGAAGTTACCGAATTATGAGACACGTGTTCACAATACAGTACATGAGCTCATCACGAATATAATCTTTACGCTTCTTAAATAACTGGCCCACTACTTAAAGTGTCAGGGCTCGGCCCATTATGCATACATTTATCTCTATATCAAATTCAGTCATAACTTTAATTAATTAAGCTAGCAGAACGGGTTCAAATAATTCAATTATACATGATAAAGTCCTAAGTCTATCCGGACATAAACATGCTTTAGCTACATACAGATTCTCGTCACCTCGTGCAAACGTAGCACCCACAACTAGTTGCACATAAGAATAAATATCATCTAGGGGCTAATTTTTCCCTCACAAGGTTAGACAGGAGATTTACTCGCTCTGAGGTTGAATAACCGGCTCCAAGGCCTCCCTAATAACTCAAACCAATGCCCGTCGATCCAAAACTATTCAAACAACGTCCAAACCACTCAAAATATATTCTAATACCCATAATTAATCAATTTAAATCATTCCCAACTCCGTTCGAAAAGTCGATGAAGACAACCCCCGGGCCCTCGTACCGGGATTCCAAAATTTTTTAAAGATAACTTTACCCATAACACCACAAAAACAAATATATAATTTATCCCTAATTCCATGTCCAATTCCGTGGTCAAAATCCAAAAATACAAATTTTCTAGGTTTTTTGCCAAAAATCCAATTTCTACCAATTCCCATGCTTAAATCCATATATAAACCATGTATTTAAATCACAATGTGAAAACATCACTTACCCCATAATAGTTGATGAAGATGGCACTCCAAAAGTGCTCCAAAATCGGCTCCCATGGACGAAATAAAATGAAATTGAGCCAAACCCTCGCTTTAAAAGAACACACTTCCTAGTGACCTTTTGCACCTGCGGTCCCTTAGTCGCTTCTGCGGCTCCGCACCTGTGGAAATACCCATCGCAGGTGCGGTTTCCACTAGACCCAGCCAAGTCTGCTTCTATGGACAAAACACCTCACATGCGGCCTAGCTTTTGCGGCCACTCTTCCGCTTTTGCAGAAAATCCCCCAACACGAAGCCTCGCACCTGCGGAAACATGCCCCGCTTTTGCGGCATCGCAGGTGTGAGATTCCTCCGCTTCTGCGCCTTTACCCGTTTCTGTGCCTTTACCCGCTTCTACGCCCACATTTTCGTTCCTGCGCTTTCTCAGATGCAGCCAAAGCTCCGCATCTGTGGCCCTCCTCCTGGCCAGTCTTCTCCGCTTCTGCGACTTCTAGGCCGCTTCTGTGGCTCCGCACCTGCAGCCAAACCTCGCAGGTGCGGTTACACCAGATGCCAGCTTCTTCAGCATTCCTTCCAAGTCCAAACTCGCTTCGTTTTCAACCCGACTCGCATCCAAGGCTCCATCCAAACATAAACATGTCTCAAAATATGATACGAACTCATTCGAAACCTTAAACCACGTCAAACAACATCAAAATCACAAATTGACGGCCAAAACCTTTCTTTCAACTTTCCAACCTTCAAACTTCGACGAGCATGTCTGATTCTTATCAAAACATTCCGGAATGACGCCAAACTTTGCGCACACGTCATAAGTCACAGTACGAACCTATCTCAAGGCTCGGAATCCAAACGGACATCGATAACATTAAAATCCACTTCAAGTCAAACTTAAGAATTTCATAAACTTTGAAAATACCAAGCTTGCATAATAAGTGTTGAAGTGCTCCCGGGTGATCCGATACTCAACCTGAACATACGCCCAATTCCAAATTCATCATACACACCTATTAGGATATTTAAATCCCGATTCCGAGGTCGTTTACTCAAAATTCAAATCTTAGCCAATTCTTTCAACTTAAGGCTTCCGAAAATGGAATTTTCTTTCCAGATCAACTTCGAACTTCCCGAATTTCAATTCAGACCACAAGTACAAGTCATAATACCCGAAGTGAAGCTACTCAAGGCCTCAAACCGTGAACGACGCGCTAGAGCTTAAAATGACCGATCGGGTTGTTACATTCTCCCCCACTTAAACATGCGTTCGTCCTCGAACGTGCTAGGGACTGCTCCGGAGTTGTTCAAAATCACTGTTTAACTCCTCATGCACCTATCCGTGCCACCACATTGTAGTTGAATACATTAGCTCGAGCCAGACTAAAAATCCTCCCCATACCTTAGCTAACAAGCTTTAGAACCAAGTTCCAACTTTCGAATTTCTTTACAAGGCCTGATTCTAACACACGAACACCGTACCAATCACCACACACTGTACCAAAACATGATCATGCATCTATGTTGAAATTACACCATGCACCACATAAGTCGGTGGTCCATAATAACATCCCCCAACCACAATAGTTGAAATTTCACGAATGCGATGCCCACAATACACCTCATGCCACATGTAAGTCCTGTTCCAACTCTCGCAATACTGCCACGATGAAAGAGACGTGTAGAAACTCACTGCCGAATCAATAATTCATGGAGTCTCTCCTCCTGACAAGAACCATACCTCATTCTGAACTGAATAACGATATTTTCTTTTTAATGTACCTTATATAAATCTGATTGCACAAATTTCAGGTCCAATAATCTCGTCTCACCCATTACAACTGCTCGGGTAATACGCCATCTCAAACATACTGCCAAAAATCTCATATGACGCCCACAATGCGCCAACAAGCTACAAGTTCGAATGTGATACATAAGGAAAAATGAACTCTGAAAGGGACTACCCAGCCCGTGTAACGAATAAAATGGCCAAATAGATGTTGTGAATCCACCTCAGGGATGAAAAAAAACAAGACACATAAAAAAATTGAAAGGAGCTATGCTCAACATCTCGTTGTTGCGGCATGCAACCCGATCCGACATGATACTATTGCAGCGTGCAACCCAATCCAAACATGAAAATGTTGTGGCGTGCAACCTAATCTAAACAATATATTTATGGCGGCGTGCCACCCGATCCGCACATAACCATAACACACATCAAGCCGTAAAGCTCATACTTACGAAATGCCCGAATATCGACCGCAAGTACGCCAAGTGCACAATACCAATCCTGGGGAGACGGATAGCGCCATACGATATGAAACCCAAGCACAACTAAGGTGCAATAATGACATGCATCTCGAGAGCCATCCTGGTCAAATAACACCAGAAGCTACTCGGGACCTCAACGCGCGTGCGAAAAACCAAGCCGTCTCACAACCCACATGGCGTAATGGATATTTACATAGAATAGCTGACGATGGGAAAAACATCCCATGCCCGACGACTCCTCCGTAAGTAATGCTATGAAGAACGAGCACATCCGACCTGACGTAGAGCACACGCTCACATTAGTCCCACCAACGGACCTCACACCGATTCTCATCATACCATACTGGTCCAATAACCTTCCAAAGATCCACAATGGCCCTATTCATGACACATAAGAATAGCCGTCAAAACTGAAACAAACTCACACGGGCCACAACCCAAGGAATAGGATGCCTCTCAGGCATAAACTCTCACATTTGCGATATTNTTGAGGTCCCGAGTAGCTTCTGGTGTTATTTGACCAGGATGGCTCTCGAGATGCATGTCATTATTGCACCTTAGTTGTGCTTGGGTTTCATATCGTATGGCGCTATCCGTCTCCCCAGGATTGGTATTGTGCACTTGGCGTACTTGCGGTCGATATTCGGGCATTTCGTAAGTATGAGCTTTACGGCTTGATGTGTGTTATGGTTATGTGCGGATCGGGTGGCACGCCGCCATAAATATATTGTTTAGATTAGGTTGCACGCCACAACATTTTCATGTTTGGATTGGGTTGCACGCTGCAATAGTATCATGTCGGATCGGGTTGCATGCCGCAACAACGAGATGTTGAGCATAGCTCCTTTCAATTTTTTTATGTGTCTTGTTTTTTTT
>MCJB01046678.1:178131-197772 GCA_002018475.1 Nicotiana obtusifolia
ACCCAAGCACAACTAAGGTGCAATAATGACATGCATCTCGAGAGCCATCCTGGTCAAATAACACCAGAAGCTACTCGGGACCTCAACGCGCGTGCGAAAAACCAAGCCGTCTCACAACCCACATGGCGTAATGGATATTTACATAGAATAGCTGACGATGGGAAAAACATCCCATGCCCGACGACTCCTCCGTAAGTAATGCTATGAAGAACGAGCACATCCGACCTGACGTAGAGCACACGCTCACATTAGTCCCACCAACGGACCTCACACCGATTCTCATCATACCATACTGGTCCAATAACCTTCCAAAGATCCACAATGGCCCTATTCATGACACATAAGAATAGCCGTCAAAACTGAAACAAACTCACACGGGCCACAACCCAAGGAATAGGATGCCTCTCAGGCATAAACTCTCACATTTGCGATATTACCATAACCTCCATACTTGGTCTTAATCTTTAACAATCAAGTGACTAACATGCCACACTTATACAAATCTCCCCGTGGGGTACACTCCCACGACCTTCCGCTCAGGTAGCAAAGTCCGCACCTCCATACCACCAACCGTACTAATTTTATAAGGCAAATCAATATCCGAAAACCAATACACAACACCTCCTACTCAGAACACCATTCTCAAGCGACACTAAGATAACACCAGCTCACTCTAAACATCTGAATTCTTCCTTGCTCATCGAAGCTCGTGACAATCTTATCAACACCGAACCACAACCTTGATCCTCAACTTCCAATACTCATGTCGCTCACTGCACCCATTATGCCGCTACGCGAGAATACACGAATTCATCATAACCCCTGAACTACCAGTAGAATAATCACTTCATCGGCTAGAAACCTTTCACTTAGCTCATTTCAGAAGAGCCAATGCAACACGCAACTGAGTTCCCAAACCGCAGAAAATATAAACCTCAAGTCGTGACCTAAACCGCCATGACTCTTCCAAAATCCATTTACACCACAAGGCCATTTGAATCAAATACCTCCTAAATCAATCAAGTTATGGTGGCTATCAAGCCCGCACGTACAACCACAAACCACATATATGACTTCACACGCCGAAGGAACTGATCATTGCTACAATCATGCCGACTAAACCATTACTAACCGACCCAACTTATTTCAATTTACCCTTGACCTGACTTAGAAATATAATAGCTTCATTCACAACATAGCAAACTCAATCTGCACTCATCCCGAGTGACCTGAATCGCGACACCACATCGTCCCAATACTCATGAATCATCGCATACCTCCTTACGCGCATAATAGAATCCCCAACTGGTACACCCATTCTGCAAGACCTTCCGCGAGTCTAAAGCTATTTCGTCCATTACTCCAATACTGCATTGCATGCCCGACGATGACATAGAACGTTCCAAGTGCCATTCACAATCCACTACGAACACTCAGTCCTTAACCACACAACGAACCCGAAATTCTTAGGAAATGCACTTAAATTCTTGCACCCACTAAGACCGTTGTCGAGAGTCACCCACTCTGACCTGGTCCCGAGTATAACCAAACTCCAACGCTCTACTAGCACATGAACACCCTCTCGAAGAAGCAACCAGCTAAATTCGTTCCCTTGTACATCACATCCACAAAGCATAAACTCTGAGTCTTCCCAAAACCTGCACATGAATCGATAAGGCAGAATATAGCACACATTTATCAATTTCTCTACTCGAATTACCCCTGATGTTTCCCTTTCTTGGTCATAAATAATTCACTAATGCATCGATAACCAGAAGTTGTACAAACTGACAACCACATGATCCAATCGTAGACAGCGGGGCTCCCCCAATTAGCTTTAAGATACCATCACATAATGTGGAGCCCATAATGATTCCTCCTTCTCATTTACCATGATCCCCTACTGTCAACCCGCCAAATTTCTTGTTGTTTCTTACTAAATTTTTCATGAACATTCCGAATTATCAGCCAAAATCGCATACTCAACTTTCCGCTTTGTAGTAAGTAGAACTCTTTGTAGACACTTCATCAAAATCACACAACCGCTGACCTGTCCACAGGAGATAGCCCACCTATGAAATTCCATAGCGACATCTCCCAAGGACGCTGCACTGGGTACAACTACCATGTAATCAGTAAATTCTCCTGAGCCCATGCTCGCCCACCAGCAATATAAGTTTGCTCCATTCCTATTGACATCAACTGAAAGTTCAACAATACCTTCCGAACTCAAGTCATATTGCATCTGAAACGATAATCAAATCTTCACACCCCTCTTCATTTCAAGCAAACTCCTTTATGCCATATTCAATTTTTCTTCGTACAGTGACCATCATCCCAAATAAAATCACTGGACCAAATCAACTTCCATCATGATTCCCAAAATTGCTCTAGACTTTCTCAAAGCACGTGGCTATCCTACCACAGAATCTATACACTACTCTGACACTGCCACTTCGATCAAACCATCTCCTTTAAGCAACTTCTCGACCTCTGTTGTTCATACTTGATCTGCTAGTAATTCAACTACCGCGAGACACTTCCCCCCATGTCATCCCTCATACTTTGCTGCCCAACCCTTATGCCAACTCCTTATCTGTAGCACCGGAGCTAATGAATTGCCACTAAGTCCAAACCTCCTAGTAACACTCCAATCTAATCCCGGAACCGCTACACATCGTTATCTCTGACGACCGCTCCTCTGGCACCATTTCACCATACCCTGCCCGAAGGCAAAATCACGAAGACCACACCACCGGCAAACTTAATGCATTCAAACAAGGACGACGACACTGCATTACAATGAAAATTCCGCCACGCCCGAGAATACCAAGTCTCATTACTCCATCGACCAAAACCTGAATATCCATAGCCCGATTGCCATTCCTTTGTTGGAATCAAATGCTGAACCTCTAAATCATGCACTAAAAAATTCCCAAGACATTCACTGCCTGAACACATAAACGAGCACCCTACTATTACACCAGCATCGTGCGATAACAACGTGTGAACATCATATCAATTTGTGCATAGTCTCAAACAATCCGAAATACAGCTACTGAGCTAAAATGATAGAACATCCTTCCGCAAGGCAACGATAATAGCCTGCCCGAACACGCAGGGAAAAACATCCTGCACTACGTCTGCAGTACCAGCACAACTACTCGGCGCGCATTTGACAACAAGCGCTTCACGTCGCATAATATTGAGTATGAAGGAAATAAAGGCACAAGCCTCAATGGAATCAAACCACACGATGAGGAAATCAAGAAGGAAAGTACTATTAACGGCCCTGTAGCCTCTCGAAGATAAGTACAGACATCTCAGTACCGATCCGCAAGACTCTACTTGACTTTCTCATGACTCGTAAGACCTAAGTGAACCTAATGCTTTGATACCAAGCTGTCACGATCAAAAATTCACCATAGGTTGTGATGGCGCCTAACGCCGCCGTCAGGCAAGCCAACGTTAATTTATCAATTTATTTACTTATTTTATTACTTTTGAGATCATAATCTCCTTTACTTAAATAGTATAAACTGGAATTTACAGGGTAAAAAGATAATACCTACGTGAACTACAATCACGAACAACCAGTAGGAACCCCCAAAACCCGGTGTCACAAGTGCATGAGCATTTTCTAAGAAGTACAATAATAATACAACATCTGTCCCGAATGTAGTAAGATAGAATAAAACAAACAGTACAATGGAGACTCGATGGACTGCGATGCGTTGCCTGGAATACAGCTCTCATAAAGTCTCCTCAACAGGTGCACCTACGTGCCAATGTGATCATCAAACAAACCTGTAAGGTCCTGCACATTTAGGGTAGAAGTGCAGCATGAGTACATAAATCAACGCGTACCCAGTAAGTATCTTGCCTAACCTCAGAAAGTAGTGACGAGGGGTCGACATCGGCACTTACTAAAGGTCCAATAAGAAAACGTAATAAAACATGAGCAGATATGAAGCATACAATAATGATAGGTTAAATCTAAAGTTCCATAATCTTCCAATTACTTCTTTTAAAGTAAGAATTTCTAAATCTTGTATTCTACCTTAACAGCTCAGAAAAATGTCAAGTGTCATTATCAAATAATACCATGTAAATACCGGGCATCAGTGGAGAGATTAACTCATGAATATTCGGACTACTAGCGATATAACGCACGATTCTGCCGAGGTCGTTCGGACCGATCCAGGATAATGTGTACACTGCCGAGGGTCGAGCGGCACGAACCATAGATGCATCTATATATTGCCGAGGCGTTCGGCCCGTTCCACAAGAAAAAGGAAGGAAGTTATCGAATTACGATACACGTGTTTACAATACAATACATGAGCTCATCACGAATAGAATCTTTACGCTTCTCAAATAACTCATCCACAACTTAAAGTGTTAGGGCTCGGCCCATTATGCATACATTTATCTCTATATCAAATTCATGCATAACTTTAATTAATTAAGCTAGCAGAACAGAGTCAAATAATTCAAATATAGATGATAAAGTCCTAAGTCTAACCGGATATAAATATGCTATAGCTACGTACGGACACTCGTCACCTCATGCATATGTAACACCCACAACTAGTTGCACATAATAATAAATATCACCTAGGGAGTAATTTCCCCCTCACAAGGTTAGACATGAGACTTACCTCGCTCCGAGGTTCCATAACCACCTCCAAGTCTTCTCTAAACCCTCAAACCAATGCCCATCGATCCAAAACTATTCAAACAACACGTAAACCAGTCAAAATATATTCTAGTACCCATAATTGATCAATTTAAACCATTCCTAACTCCGCTCGAAAAGTCGATGAAGACAAGCCCCGGGCCCACGTGCCCGGATTCCAAAAATATTCGAAGATAAACTTTACCCATAATACCACGAACTCAATATTTATCCCTAATTCCATGTCCAATTCCGTGGTCAAAATCCAAAAATACCAATTTTCTAGGTTTTCTACCAAAACCCCATGATAGTTGATGAAGATGGCACTCCAAAAGTGCTCCAAAATCGGCTCCCATGTACAATATGAAATGAAATTGAGCCAAACCCTGGATTTAAAAGAACACACTGCCTAGCAATCTTTCGCTAGCCGCTTCTGCTGCTCCGCACCTGCTTAAATACCTATCGTAGGTTCGGTTACCACTAGACCCAGCCAAGTCCATTTCTGCGGACAAAATACCGCTCCTGCAGCCTCGCTTTTGCAGCCACTCTTCCACTTTTGTGGAAAATCCCCCAACACAAAGCCACGCACCTGCGGAAACATACCCTGCTTCTGCGGCATCGCAAGTGCGAGATTTCTCCCTTTTTGCGCCTTTACCCGCTTATGCGCCCACGTTTCCGCTCCTGCGCTTGCGCTGAAACGACTAAAGCTCCGCACCTGCGGCCCTCCTCCTGACCGGTTTTCTCCGTTTCTTCGACTCCTAGGCCGCTTCTGCAGCTCCGCACCTGCGGTCAAAACCTCGCAGGTGCGGTTACACCAGATGCCAGCTGCTTCAACATTCCTCCCAAGTCCAAACTCGATCTGTATTCAACCCGACCCGCACCCGAGGCCCCCAGGACCCCGTCAATACATACCAACACGTCCCAAAATACACGACGAACTTAGTCGAAACCTTAAACCACGTAAAACAACATCAAGATTACAAATCGACGGCCAAAATCTTTCTTTCAATTTTCCAACCTTCAAACTTCGAAGAACGTGTCCGATTCTTATCAAAACATTCCGGAATGACGCCAAACTTTACACACAAGTCATAAATCACAATATGAACCTATTCCAAGGATCGGAATCCCAAAAGGACATCGATAACATTAAAATCCACATCGAGTCAAACTTAAGAATTTCTTAAACTTTTAAAATACCAACCTTCCATAATAAGCGCCGAAGTTCTCCCGGGTGATTCCATACTCAACTCGAACATACGCCTAAGTCTGAATTCATCATACACACCTATTGGGATATTCAAATCCTGATTTCGAGGTCGTTTACTCAAAAGTCAAATCTTAGCCAATTCCTTCAAGTTAAGGCTTCCAAAATTAAAATTTTCTTTCCAAATCAAGTCCGAACCCGAAGTTCAATTCCGACCACACGTACAAGTCATAATGACCGAAGTGAAGCTACGCAAGGCCTCAAACTGCCAAAGAACACGCTAGAGCTTAAAACAACCGGTCGGGTCGTTACACTCTGGTGCAGCTTTAGTTTGGGCTATGGTTTCATTTGAGTTTCTTACCAGCCCAATTGCTTCATCATCATGTTCATGTCTCTCAAAAAGAATGTTAGTTACATCAAAAACCACATGTACACTTTGTTCTACACACATAGTTCTTTTGTTATAAATCTTATAAGCTTTACTATGTGAAGAATATCTCAAGAATACTCCCTCATCACTTCTGTGGTCAAACTTACCTAGGGAGTCTTTGCCATTATTATGCACAAAGCACTTGCATCCAAATGTCGTATGATGGGATATATTTGGCTTTATCCCTTTAAGTAACTCATAGAGAGTCTTCTAAATTAGAGGTCTAGTCATGCACCTATTTATGATGTAGCATGCAGTGTCCACAGCTTCTGCCCAGAAACTAAGGGGCAATTTACTAGAAAGAAGCATAATCCTAGCCATTTATTCCAATGTCTTATTTTTTCTTTCAACTACTTCATTTTGTTGTGGAGTCCTGGGAGCAGAAAAATTATGATTTATGCCATGATCATCACAAAATTCAGCAAATTTAGCATTCGCAAATTTAGTGCCATGATCAGACCTAATTGATGCAAGTTGATTACCTAGTTGTTTATGAGTTTTTCTAACAAAAGAAGTGAACATGTCAAATGCTTCATTGTTAGATGTTAAAAACAATGTCCAAGTAAACCTAGAGTAATCATCAACCAGCATCATAACATATCTCATACCACCTCTGCTCAGTGTTTTCATTGGACCACAAAGATCCATATGGACCAGTTCCATCATTTTGGTAGTGCTTACCATTTTTTTGCTTTTGAAAGAGGATCTTACCTGCTTCCCTCTTGCACAAGCCTCACAAACTTTATCTTCCTTGAACTTAATGTTAGGCAGTCCTATCACCATGTTCTTGGAGACTAGCTTGTTGAGTTGACTTAGACTGGCATGTCTAAGTCTCTTATGCCAAAGGAGGGGATCATTATCCAACACACTTAAGCAAGTGAGTTCATTATCTGAAAGTGTGGACAGATCCACAACATATATGTTGTTCATTCTTCTTCCCTACAAAACTATCTTGCCAATGGTAAGATTAATCACAAAGCATTTTGTAGAGGTGAATGCTACCATGTTACCTCTATCACACAATAGTGATACACTTATTAGGTTGTACTTCAGTCCATCTATCAAGTAGACATTCTCAATAGAGTGAGAATCAGTCTTACCTACCTTTCCAACAACAGTGATCTCACCTTTCATCCCATTTCCAAAGGAGACATAACCTCTTTTAAGGTTCTAAAGTGAAAGAAACTAGTTCTTGCTTCCTGTCAAATGCTATGAGGAGCCACTATCCATGTATCATATTTGCCTACTCCCCTTCACTTGGACCTCAGTTTCTTCATCAGATTTTCCAATGGCCATAAGTGCTCGTTCATCCTCATCATCATCATCTGAGCTTTCTCCCCAAGCAGCGACCATAGCCTTGGTTTATCCTTTGTTGTTGCTTTTCTTGGGTTGAACCTATTCCTTCTTCCTGTTCCTTCATTCAGCTCTTTTCTTATCCATTTAATTTTCCACAAAGGACAGTTTTTGATGTGATAATCAGGCTTTCAACACTTGTATCAGCCATCACTGTTTGCTTCTCCAGAGCTTTTCCCTTGTTATAGCTTCCACTTTTTGAAGAATTCTTTTCTCTCCTTAGGTTCTTCTTGAAGTCTTTGGTGATCATAGCCATTTCATCATCTTCCACATCAGAACCTTCAGTGATTCTGAGTGCCAAGCTTCATTTCTTCTTAGGTACATCCATCTTCATGGTTTGTCTCCTAAGTTCATAGGCAGTGAGATTTCCAATAAATTCATCGAGTATGAGAGTAGCAATGTTCTTTGACTCATGGATGGCAGTGATCTTGCTTTCCTAAGTGATTGGCAAGACCCTAGTAAGTATTTTCTGAACCTTCTCTTCTGTAGGAATAATCCTTCTAAGAGATTTTAGTTCATTTGTCAGTGTAGTGAACCTTGTGTATCTCTGTTGAATGGTTTCTGTAATGACCCGACCCGGTTGTTTCGAGATTTTTTACTATAGTTGCTATGTGACTTGCCAGGTTAGTCGATTCGGGTCTGGAGTGATTTCAGAATGAAATGAGACACTTAGTCTCAATGTTGGAAGTTTAAGTTGAAAAGGTTGACCGGATGTTGACTTATGAGTAAATGACTATGGAAAGGAGTTTTAATGGTTCTAGTAGCTCCATTGGGTGATTTCGGACTTAGGAGCGTGTCCGGATTGTGATTTGGAGGTCCGTAGTGAAATTAATCTTGAAATGGCGAAAGTTGAATTTTGGAAAATTTGATTGGGAGTGGAATTTTTGATATCGTTTTGAAAGTTGGAGTATGTTCGTAATGTCAAATGTGACTTGTATGCAAAATTTGGGGTCGATCGGACGTGATTCGATAGGTTTCGGCGTTGTTTGTAGAAGTTGAATTTTCTTAGCTTCAATAGGCTTGAATTGGGGGTATGATTCATGTTTTTGAAGTTGTTTGATGTGATTTGACGGCTCGACTAAGTTTGTATAATGTTTTAGGACTCGTTGGTATGATTGGTTGAGGTCCCGAGGGCCTCGGGTTGATTTCGGATGGTTAACGATCGAAATGGAACTTTGTGCATGGCTGAAACTGGAACTCTTCTGGTGTGATCGGACCTGTGAGGGGTTAACCGCATCTGCGAGCCCGCAGGTGCGAGCGAGGCTCCGTAGATGCGGAGATGAGGTTTCTGCATAAGCAGGTTGAAGGCCGCAGAAGTGCCTCCGCAGGTGCAGACTAGGGAGCGGAGAAGCGGAGGAGTTGCCGCAAAAGCGGTTCAGCAGGTGCGGATACTTGGCCTCAGGTGCGAAAATTCTGGGCAGAATGTTTAGAAACAAAGGTTCGCGATATTGGCTTCATTTTAACATTTTGAGCTTGGGTTTTGGCGATTCTTGAGAGATTTTTTGAGGGGATTCTTGAGATAAGTCCCTTGTGCTTGTTTTTAATCAATAATCATGTTTCCCCATTGATTTCCCCCCTTCATTGGTGTGTATTAAAGGTGTTAATTGGGGGTTTGAGGCTAGGGATTTGGAGAGTTTAATTTGGGGATTTGGGTGACAATTTGGTGTTGAATTTTTATAAGTTTTGTATGTCTAGACTCGTGGTTGCATGGGTTTTTGGGTTTTGTTATTTTTATCAAATTTTGAGATGTGCGCGGGGGGGCCGGCTTTTGAGTCGAATTGCGGACTTTGATTAATAGCTTGGCATTTTCTCATAGATTTGATTCCTTTAGCCCGTATTGATTATATCGAATTGTTTACTGCTAGATTCGCGGCATTCAGAGGCCGTCTCGCGAGGCAAGGGTATATTGGAGTTGAGATTTGCTCGGGTTGTAGCATTATTAAAGAATAGTCACTTTACATAATTTCTAAGTAATGGGGCCAAAGATAATTATGGTAGGAATATGGATGATGTGGAACCAGCTAAACCGACTGCAGGGTCATTGCATTTAACAATAAACATGACCTTTGGTGGTGACGAAGTAAATAGGGTAACATTTTCAGTAGCAAAGAAGACAAAGATATCGGTTACTCATTGGCAAGAGGCTCCGAGAAGGAACAGAAGATGATGAAATCACCTTCATAGAATAGGATGGTGATGACCTTCTCTTACAACACAACAATGCTCTGGTAATATCGCTTAATTTCTTAGATTTTAAAATTAAACATGTGTTAGTGGATCCAGGTAGTTAAGCCAATATTCTTTAATGGAGAGTTTTGGAACAAGTTAACTGGAAACATATTTCCGGCAACAAAGCTTCTGGTCGAGTTTAACTTAAAAATTGTAACGACCCGAGGAGAGATTTTATTGCCCACGCATACTGAAGGCGTAACAATGACCACTCTATTTGAAGTGGTAGATGGCAACATGGAAAACAATATGATCCTTGGAAGACCATGGATTCATGAAATAAAGGTTTTTCAATCGGCTTACCATAAGCTGCTAAAGTTCCCCACACCTGAAGGGGTCAAACATATTAGAGGAGATCAACCAGGTGCAAGAGAAATTAATGCAGTTACCTTGTCCAGTGTCAAGGCAAAAGGAGCAAGCAAATAGCAACTATAGGAACCGACTCCCTCATCCATCCCGATTGAAGATAATGGATAAGTGGAGTCATCGGATTTATATCAGATAGCGAGGTCTTTTCAGGTATTGGAGGAAACAAATGAACCAAATCGACCGCAGAGGATCTCGAACAAGTGGCCTTGTTCATGGAGTTCTTAGAAAGAAAGTTCCAATTGGGAAGGGAATTGACCCCCGAACTAAGACTGAAAATTTATTAATTTTCTTAAAGCGAACATTAATTGTTTTGCATTGTCCCATTCTGTTATGACAGGTATTTCATTGGAAATCGCTGTTCACAAGCTAAGTTTGGATCCTACTTTCATTCGGTAAGGTAGAAAAAATGATCTACAGTAGAGGTCTTAAATAGGTTTTTGAAAGAAGAGGTAAACTCGTTACTGAATATAGGTTTAATTCGAGAGGTAAATTATCCCGATGGGTTAGCTAACGTAGTGGTTGCTCTTAAAAAGAATAATAAATTTAGAATGTGTGTAGATTATAAACATTTGAATATGGCATGTCCTAAGGACTCTTTCTCGTTGTCGAACATTGACCAAATGATTGATGCTACAGTCAGGCATGAGTTAATGAGTTTTCTTGATGCGTATTCTGGGTATAATCAAAATATAATGCATCTGGAGGATTAAGGGAAAACCTCATTCATCAAAATTTTGGCACTTATTGCTATAACTCGATGCCTTTCGAGCTTAAGAATGCCGGAGCTACTTATCAAAGGCTCGTTAATAAAATGTTCGAACAGCAAATAGGTAAAATTATGGAGATTTATATTGATGATATGTTGGTTAAGTCTCTTAATGCAGGAGATCATTTGGCTCATCTATAAGAGACATTTGATATTATGAGAAACTACAACATGAAGCTCAACCTGAAAAAATACGCTTTTGGAGTTGGCTCCAGAAATTTTTTGGGGTTTTTGGTTTCTTAAAGAGGAATCGAAGTAAATCCCGATAAGATAAAAGCCATCGAGATATCCCTGACCAATTGACAAGTGTGAAGGAAATGCAAAGAAGAATGATTTTTTGTGAACGATATATCCCTAAACAGGCTTATATCAAGGTCTTCGAAGAAATACCATCATTTCTTTTAACTCTTGAAGAAGAATGATTTTTTGTGGACTCCCGAGTTACAGCAAGCTTTAAAATACATAAAGAGGTACTTGTCTATCCCTCCGCTATTGTCAAAACCGAAGGAAGGGGAGCAGTTGTTAATTTACTTGGTGGTTTCGGAGGTTGTGGTGAGTCCAGTTCTGATCCGAGAAGAGGAAGGTACATAATTTCCTACTTATTATGTTATTAAATTTTATTGGGAGTGGAGACACGTTAACCGCACCTCGAAAAATTGTCCTTATCTCTCATAGTCGTCTCTCTAAAGCTTAGGCCTTATTTTCAATGTCATCCCATAGCCGTTGTGACGACTTTTCCCTTGAGGATCCTTCATAAGCTTAAACTATCGGGTGGTTTGGCTAAATGGGCAGTCAAAGTTAGTGAATTTAACATTGAATATAAAACCAGGACTGCAATCAATTCATAAGTTTTGCTCGACTTTGTGGCTGATTTTAGTCCCGGTATGATGCCTGTAGCTGCTAAGAAAGCAATTTTATTATTAGAGACTATTTTTGGTGTATGGAAATTGTTTACGTATGGGGCCTCCAACGTAAAAGGATCCGGTCTCGGGATAGTGTTAATCATTCCTTCGGGAGAAATCCTAAGATATGCCATTAAAAATGTACCTTTGACTAACAATAAAGTTAAATATGAGGGTTTGGTTGCAGGACTTGAATTAGCTCGGGGACTAGGCTCCGGGGTGATTGAGGTAAAATATGATTCCCAACTGGTAGTAAATTAGGTATATGGAATCTTTGACGCCAAAGAGGAGTGCATGCAACAGTACTTCAATAAGGTACAAGTTTTGCTTTCCCCGTTCAGGGAATGGTCGGTTATTCATATCCCAAGGGAAGAGAACATGGAGGAGGACGCATTGGCCAATTTAGGATAGTCTACAAAAATAAAAGGAGCGGATTCCAGTGCAGTTGTTCAGTTGTTGCATTCACTTCTAGACGTGGATGGGGTATTGCGAAGTTAAGTCAACTAACCTGATTTGGGATCGGAGAAATGAACTTATAGAGTATCTAAGGCATGGAAAATTGCCTAAAGATCCTAAAGCTTCTCGTGCGCTATGAACTAAAGCTGCTCATTATTTCCTTGTTAACGGTCAATTATACCGGAGATCGTTTCAAGGATCATTGGCTCGGTGTCTAGGGAGATCGGAGGCTGACAATGTACTGAGAGAAGTTCACAAAGGAGTGTGCAAAAATCATTCCGGTGCGCACTCGATTCTCAAATTGGTAGGGTTGGCTACTATTGGCCTCGAATGGAACAAGACGCGAAGGCATTTGCACAAAAATGTAATAAGTGTCACCGTAATTCACATTTAGTGTATTAACTGGCAGAGTTATTGTATTCAATAGTTTCACCGTGGCCATTCACAAAATGGGGAATGGACATAGTTGGTCCATTGCTGCAAGGTCCCGGGCAAGTAAAATTTCTTTTGGATTTAACTGATTATTTCATTAAATGGGTTGAAGCAAGTGCTTACAAAAAGACTAGAGAGAAAGAAATGATTGATTTCATATGGGATCACATCATTTGTCGGTCTGGAGTACCAAAAGAAATTTGCTTGTGACAATGAGTCGCAGTTTATAGGTTCCAAAGTCACAAAGTTTTTGGAAGAATTTAAGATCAAAAGGATTACATTTTCTCCATACCATCCAAGAGCTAACGGAAAAGCGGAGTCAACCAACAAAGTTATAACGTAAAACCTCATAAAGAAATTAGAGGATGCGAAAGGTAATTTGAAGAGAGGAGTTCTAGTATCCACCATTTGACTATGTAAAGCATAGTATAAAGAAAGGGTCATCGGCGATAGTAAGAACTCCAGTGTTCGAATTCTCATACTTAGCATCCGAACACTGGGGGAAACCATAGTATATTGCAACACTAAAAGTGTCACGAAGATCGAAGACTGTTAGAACCGGGAGCTTTATTTTATCAGGACCGGGGACTGCATGATCAGCCCCGTAGAAATAAGTTGTACCAGTTAGCCCCATGTATTAGCAGCTTTATTTACTTAAGTAAATGAATGTTTATGTAAATATACCTTTGAATATGGAAGGAATAAATCAAAGTCCTTTGTTTTTATCTTATTTCTTGTCCAAATGAAAAGTTAAATTATTTTTCGTTTCAAAGTTTATTAAATTTCAAATGCTTGTGCCGGAATGAACAAGAGACGTCCTTTTCAAGAGCACCTTAAACGTAAGGTCCCTCTCTTATGAAACTCTCATAGTCAAAGGGTGTATATCGGAAGTATGAACGCCCAGTATTAAAGTTATCGGATGTAAAAGATTTTCAAGCTTTATCAGTTAAATAAGAGGAACATTTTTTGCATAATTCTTAAGAAAAATATTTCTTTTATTACTTATAATAAAGAAGTTTTGGCATAGTTACAAAGGAAAAGTAAAATGTATACACATGAATGGTTTTTGCCTATGGGGTCTGAAGGAAGAGAAGTGTCTTCTGCTTCTTTTGCAAGTGAAGGTTGTTTCGCATCTGGTCCAAGGCCTTCATCCTTTTCTTCTTCTTCGTTTTCTTTAACTTCCTCTTCAGTTCCCAAATACTCAGAGCTGGTGTTCGAAGAGCTTGAAGTGATAAGCCGAGTAGGAATGTTGTCGAGGGCAGTTGTCTCTAATCCACGACTTTGGCAATGCAATCATCTAAGATTGCAATGCCTTTTTTGGCCTCCTCCAAAGTTTTCTCGAGGAGGAAAGAATCTTCTTGATCTTGGAGTTGAGCTTGGAGTTTCTCATTATTGAATTTTAATTGATCCTTTTCAGCTCTCACAATGCCATAGGATCGGTGAATATTTGTATTTGTTTTCACATGCTCGCAGTTCTGCTCCTTAACCTTTTGGAACCTTTCTTCTCGGGTCTCTTCTCTAGGCAACAGTAGCTTCCACGATTTTGGAGCGTTGGCCTGCTTCCAAATTGTTGATTTTCTCTATGAAAGTAGACTGATGTTCGGTCGCGGCAGTTACTGCATCTTGCAGTTCAATCAACTTGGCATTTGCCTCCTTAAGCTCTTTATGTAGTTGAGCGGCCTCTTAGCCATGGGCCATTTCATCTTCCTTGGATTTCTCTAATCGAGCCTCGAGCTGGCCCATCCAAACAACTTTCACTTCCAAAACTGGGAGGCACTTAACAAGATGGTTCCGTTCGGCAGCAAGCTAATTTTGTTCAGTAGTGAGCTCCTCTTTGTCCAAGATCAGCTTTGTTAGACCCTCGGAGGCAAGCAGATTTGCCAAAAAGGGTAAAAAAAATAAAGTAATAAGAACAAAGTTTGCAAGAAAAGAGGAAAGAGAAGAAGTTTAAATTGATACCTGAGCTGAACAGTGCAAGTTGTTATTGATTAGACACTCGGCAGAAAGAGAATCCATCTTTCTTCAATCTTTATTTGTAGCTAGGGATTTCAAATAGTTGGTGACCTCTACTATTTTGGAAAGTAAGTGGCATTCATTCGAAAGTTTAAGGATAAAATTACCCGCTAAGGAAAAAGGTTCTATCTACTTCTTGGTAACACCAAAGTGCTGTCACCGGAAAGTGGGGAACTATCTGTATAGGATAAAATTGATTAATGACAGGTGGACGTTTGATGAGTTGACACGTGGAAGCAAAAACAAGCAAGATATGAGTCAGCAAAAGGTTGGTACCAATTACGAATATGTAATCAGTGCTAGGTAAGTTGCGATAACAGCAAAACCAAGGACGAAGATTTGAAAGGAATACATCGGTTGGAAAATACTGTATTTAATGAGCAGTCGTTGCAAAGAATCTTATCATTTATATCCAGTCATTATTCAGCCATCAAGAGAGATTTTATTTATATTAAAGAAGGGCTAGATTTGTTCTTTTTAGGGCCACCACTGATGATAATGCTAGAGTTTTCGGGGACAGAGGAAGTAGAAGACATGGTGGTAGAAAACCTGGGTAAGAAGATTTTACTAAGAAAGTGTGGTTTTGCAGTTGAGTTCTGAGAAAATTCGAAAAAGAAGGATTTGTAAGAGTGAATTGAAAAAGTGGAGAGTAGTAGAAAGGTTTATAGGCGACAGAATTCATGGTCATGATTACCTTGAAAATTGGCAAATATTTGCGAACCATAGAATAATACGTGTTCGGCTCATTAAATGCAAAAAGATGTGTGTCCTTTCAAGTTCTAGAAACCATTCAGAAACTTACCCGCTAAGGAAAAATGTTTTATCTACTTTCCGATAACACCAAAGTGTTGTCTCCGAAAAGTAAGGGGACTATCTGTATAGGATAAAATTAATGACGGATGGACGTTTGATGAATTAACACGTGGAAGTAAAGACAAGCAAGATATGAGTCAGCAAAAGGCTGATACCGATTATGAATATATGACCGGTGCTGGGCAAGTTGCTATGACAGCAAAACCAAGGACGAAAATTTGAAAGGAATACATCGGTTGGGAAATACTGCATTCAATGAGAAGTCGTTACAAAGAATCTTATCATTTATATCCAGTCATTATTCATCCATAAAGAGGGATTTTATTCGTACTAAAGAAGCACTAGATTTGCTCTTTTTAGGGCCACCCCCGATGATAATGCTAGAGTTTTCGGGGATAGAGAAAGTAGAAGACATGATGGTAGAAAATATGGTAAGAAATTATACTGAGAAAGTGAATTTTTTAGTTGAGTTCTAAGAAAATTCGAAGAAGAAGGATTTGTAAAAGTGCATGAAAACAGTGAAGAGTAGTGGAGAAGATTATAGGCGGCAGAATTCATGGTCATGATTGCCTTGAAAACTGGCAAAAATATTTGCCGAATCGCGGAATAACACGTGTGCAGTTCATTAAATGCAAAGAGACGTGCGCATTTCAAGTGTCAGAAACTATTCAGAAACTTACCCGCTAAGGAAAGAGGTTTTATCTACTTCCTGTTAACACCAAAGTGTTGTCACCGAAAAGTAGAGGGACTGTCCATATAGGATAAAATTGATTAATGACATGTGGATATTTGATGAATAGACACGTGAAAGAAAAGACATGCAAAATATGAGTTAGAAAAAGGCTGGTATTGGTTACGAACATGTGACCGGTGCTGGGTAAGTTCCGAGGACAACAAAACTGAGGACGGAAAAATGAAAGAAATACTTTGGTTGGAAAATACTGCATTCAATGAGCAACTGTTACAAAGAATCTTATCATTTATATCCAGTCATTATTCAGCCATCTAGAGGGATTTTATTCGTATTAAAGAATGATTTGATTTGGGGATCTTGTCTCCCAAAATAGAGTTATAAATAGGTGAATTTGTATCCATGGAAGGACTTGAAAAGTCATTTCTACACAAAAGCTAAAATATGGTCTTGCTCTATAAAACTATTCTTTCTCTGTTGTTCTTAGTAGTGCTTCCGTAAAGGCTAACCATACAATTAAGCTTGTATTTTATTTAAGTTTATTTAATTAATTTATTTTTATTTTTTATTATTTTATTTTTTTGAATCAAAATAATTTACATGTCTATAAATCACGTTATAAATTTAACTATACCGTTTTACGAGTAAATAATATGTAAATTTTTAAATCGAATAGAAGGTTTATGTTAACCTCCATTAAGTAAAGGAGAAATGGTTGTAGTATATTCGTCTGTGTCTTTCTAAATTATCCTATAATTCCCTCTCTAAATCTCACTTCAACACGTAAGGAAATTTACATTATTTTCATACTTCCGTACATATAGGGCACTTAGAAAACTCCACATAAGACATAAAACATAATTAAAGTATAGACAAAATGGACCACGAGAAGTTGCAAAGGGTCCCTATTATAAATTTTCAAAAGAGAAATTTATCCAGTAGTAAGATTATATGATTGATAGAGATGAAGTCAGGATTTTATGTATATAAATTCAAATATTTAATTATTTTAAGTTATTAAATTTTAAAATAATAATTTATATATATTAAATAAAATTTCAAAAAGATAAAAAATTTAAATTAGATTATCGAATTTGATCCAATCCCTATTGAAACTTGCAAGTGATGCAACTTTTATAAACCTTGCAAAAATTATAGATAATGGTCAAAATGAGTGGTACAATATGTGGAACTTCCGACACTATTGCTATCATGAGTGGGGCAAAGAAGTGATGTGAATTTTGCCCAATGAGGTGTTCTTTTATGAAAAAGATTGCTTGTCTTTTTCTGTATTTGCGTCTTTTAAGTAAATTATTATTATTATGCCTTTTTCAAAGCTTATATTATGAGGCAACTGCAATATAACTAATTGGAGTAGTAGTAATTTTCACTTTGACGTCATCAGCCAAACACTATTCATACTACTCTTGCTCTTCCAAGCTCTACTTATTGTATTGTATAGTACAAACTTTTAGAAAATATTATTTGTGTATGCATATAAAATAGCAATATTAGTACTTTTGAGAATTAAAACTTTCAAACACTTTTAATATTTTAAACAACAAATAAACTTTGGACCAATAATATTTTTCTTAATATTTGTTGGTAGTGAAATGGTCCCCTAGTTATCAGTGATATGAGTTTACTTTACACACTAAACTAGTAGACAAGAAAAGCAGCTTTCAAACCATAGTTTTCCGAAGTTGCTTTTAGGTCTGGCACAAGTAAAAAAGCCAACTATTTTTCACCTATATCTTTCTCTTTTGGTGTCTTACATGTTTGTGCAACAAAAATACAAGTTAATACCCCGTATGTCCATAATTTTTTTTTTCTTTTTTGATTTTTTAAAAAGAATATGTTTGTCCATATAATTTTGTAAATTTTTTGAAAATGAGTTTTTCAAAAATCAAAAAGTGGTTTTGATTACTTTTTCAAAATTTTCAGATTTTTTTTTCATGCACAAAACTGCAATATTTTTTCAAGTAAAATGCATGTCCAAACATAATTCCAAATTCTAAATAACGTTTTTCAAGTTAACTCCAAATATATTTTTTTCAGAAATTATAATTTTTATGTCCAAACATATGCTAAAAGTGATCTTTTTTTGGTCATTAAAAACAGTGTTAGGGACCTAAAAGGAAAGGAAAAGAAAAGATAAAACCTAACAGTGTTAAAGGAAGAAATGTTTTGACCCCAAATTTAGCGAAGACAAACATTGCCAATTGGCCATCGTATGGTTAATTGGTTATTTTTTCTGTCCAGTTTGACATGTCACTAATATTACGGATTCAGACAAAATTTTAGTATTTTTTAATAAATAAAAATTGAAATTGATAATTTTAAAGAAAATGAAGAAATGATACTGAAATTCACGCTAAAAGTTAGAAAATTGGTCCTTTCGAAAATAAATTTTCGAGCGGAGAAAAGTTTTATTTGTGAAGATATTATTATTATACACCAAATTTTAATTTGCTTAAAAAGACTGACACTCACCTAAAAATAATTACAATAACTTTACAAAAAGGGTAGTTTAATAACGTAGAAAAGATAAGTTATCTCAATAAACTGATATAATTAGTATAAAAATTATTTGTGCAGCGAAAGATGTAATATACTGATCAATAAAGTGGACAATCTTGAAGACTAGGTTTAAATTTTAGCAAGGATAAAAATACTAAGGTGTTTTTTTCTTATCTAACTAAACTTTGATGGTAATATTACTTGATACTTACGGGGATGAGAAATAATACCCAAAAAAAATAATGAAAGCTACAAATTGATCACTATTTACAAAGCTTACTTTTTTGGAAAAAATAAAAAAAATGTGAAAGTAAGTGAAATAGAAAAGAATTTGTTTGTAAAGTATTCCAGAGGAAATGCCACTTGTCAGCATCCACATTTTCCGTTGAACAGGGGTTGAGGTTGAGGTAGGTAAAAAGAGAAATTATCAGATCCTCTCATAAAGCAAGGCCTCTCTTCTTTTTCTTCTCAAACCAAACTCTTTTCCTCACACACACGCTCTCTCTCCCTGTCCTTCTAAATATCTCCATTTTCCCTCTTAATCTCCGCCATTAACGTTTCTCTGTTTTAAGCTCAAACCGTAACAATGACGGACGTAACGGATGATATAGCTGAGGAGATATCATTTCAGGGATTTGAAGATGATTGTAGGCTCCTTCAGAGCCTTCTTAACGATGTTCTTAACAGGGAAGTTGGTCCTCAATTCATGGAAAAAGTTGAACGTACTCGCGTCCTCGCTCAGGTCCATTTTTTGTTCTAGATTTCACATTTTCACTCCCCCC